>JAODAL010074938.1:0-14186 GCA_025379985.1 Phyllomedusa bahiana
GGGGAATTTTTTGGTTATATTCCTGTAAAAAGGGGGGACGTATTATCGTAGTTATATCTTGTACATGGGGCAGTATTATACATTAATTCTTGTACTAGGAGGCAGTTTTAAGTTTATTTCTTGTACATAGGAGCATATTATAGTAGCTATATTTAAAATAGGAACGTATTATAGTAGCTATATTTTGCACTTTTAGGGGCAGTATTATAGTCGTTATTTTCTTGTACATGGGAACAGTATTATGTTTAATTCTTGTACATGGGACAGTATTAAAGTTATATTCTTGTAATGGGAAAACATATTAACAGTTATATTCTTGTACTGGGGGGGGCATTTATATCGTTAATTTCGTTACTTACCGTCAAAACATCGGGCACTCCTGCGCCCCATCTCGCGGAATTCCTTCTTGTTCATCTTGTCATGTTTCCCTTTTTTCTTGGCATAGTAATAAAATTTACGAACCAAAATCTCAATAGCGGATTCCAGTTTGCTGCTCCCCAGGCCAGTGTGGCAGCGTTGGCTCGCCTTATAGAAGAAAAAAGTCGCTGCACGTAAGTGTAAGCTTTGGGGGTGCAGTGAATTCATCGTTTAAAAGGTATTTTCCCATTGCTTGCGATTGCCTTTTCACTTTATCCCCGGACGTGTGAAATCAAGAGGAAGGAAAACCAATAAATAAGTCAATGAAGCGGATATAAGTTGTGATTTTTTGACCGTCTATCACTGGACGATGACTCTCATGTCACTTTCCTTCCTGAGACGATTAAGAAGAAACAAGGAGCTTCTTTTGGCGGCCCATGGCGGCGTCCGTACGACCAAAATTTAAATAAATGGGTCTCCCGAGCTTTCCTGCAAATGATAACATCAGACGAGATTTGACCACCGAGCCTCCCAGCACAGATGGCGGTGACCTTGACACACGCCACAAACTATTTTTCTTCAGCAATGTTTCAGGTGTGCGAAACGTAAGATGGAAACAAATAAATCCCTTCCGCAGTATTCCTATATAATAAATTCATTTTTAACACTCCCTCCAACGCCCTTAACCTGGCAAACAAGCCTGTTTCACCTTCCCGGGCTCCACATCAGACTTTTGGGTAACTTCCACTCCTTCCTAAGGGGTACAGTACAGACACCAGTCACTTACCTCTGCACTGGAGACCTGACCACGTGAAGTCCATTCCCTCCCGTATCTCTAGTCTGCTCCTAGCATTTGACCCAACAGCAGACGAGGGGGCCTCCAGGTTCCTCTTGTCTGCTCGCCCCACTATCTGCACCAGTCTCCCTATTCCCTCACACCTCGTCCAGTTTCTCTCCGTTACTGTCGTCTTCCACCTAAAAAATCAATTTCCATTTCTGTGGGATTTTTCCCTCCTTCTTCAGACCCCCTTTTACCGAGACGACCATCTCTGGACTCGTCCTTCCTGCTCCCCACGATCTGTTCATTTCTGTATTCCTGGAGAGCTTGTATCCGCGATCTCTGCGGCTGACGCTCTTTTCTACCCTATAAGGGCCGTTCAAGCGGCTGATTTCAATGCTGACAATTTCAGAGCTGAATCCGCATTGAATCTTCATCTGAACTCCGTGCCTGTAAGCGCGGATTTCAGACGAGGATGTGACGCTGATTTACAGAGGCAAACTTTTAGGATTCGGCGCTGACTGCCTCAGAATCGACATCCAAGTCAGCTGTGTGAACATACCCTGTACAGTCTTTACACTCCATGGAAACTGGTCTAGTTTAAAGGGGTTTTGCCACAATGTAATGTTGACGTGGGATCCTCCAAAATGGTATTTAATCACTTTTCTAAATATATGTGAATACAAAAAGACAAGCCTGTGAGAGCTACAGCTTTCTTTACATGCCCTTAGTTACTTAAAAGTTTACATTAGACACTGACAGGAGCTGATCTGGCCTCGCTTGCGTGTTTGCACTTATTATCTGATGACAGGGAACATGAAGGAGCTTGCTAGGGGCTGGAGAGAAAGTGCAATGTATGAGGCTTTCTGCTGTATAGAGAATCCACTAGCTGTAATGTAGTTATCTTAGTAAACATTGCAGATGCTCCCTTTCTTACTTGCTCTGCAAGGGGTTGGGGAGAAATGTGCAGTGTATGAGGCTTTCTGCTGTATAGAGAATCCACTAGTTGTAATGTAATTATCTTAGTAAACATTGCAGAGGCTCCCTTGCTTACTCGCTCTGTTCGGGGCCCCCTCTCTCTTCCCTCTGCAGCAGTTCATGACACAGCATGATTTGTTTATCATCTGTCCTGAGCAGATAACAGGTAAGTAAGTCACTTTGTGGCAAAAACCCTTTAAGTTTCTAATGATCCCCTGACAGCTAAATCTCATGTGATCTACTATGTTGTTTCTTCTGGATCTCGCTACACTGACTCTGTGGACCCCAAACTTCTCCTCCCTATGCCCCACTCAGGTGGCTTCCAGGATACTGCACCCTCTTGGGTTTCTACCTATCTCTCTGATCATTTATTCAGTGTATCTGGTAGCAGTTCTATTTCTCCTCTTCCTTCTGCTGTCAGGATCCTCAGGGGACAGTCCTAGGTCACCTCCTCTTCTCGCTCTACACAACCCCCAATTGATAATCCACTAGCAGATCTCTCATTACCATCTCTCATACCCAATTCTACACCTCTTCCCCTGATCTCCCCCTGCAACACACCAGTGAGTGTCTGTCCATTGTGTGTTACATCCTGTCCTCAAAAACTGAACTTGTGTCATCAACACCTACTGAGCAGCCAAACCTGAGCTTTCCATTCCAGTGTGTGACACCAGGCTCGGTGTCCTGGTGGACTCAGACCCGGCCTTCACTTTCTATAGTCAGACAATTTCACACTCGTGACAACTCTTCTCCAGAACGCGCCCTTCAGAAAGAGAGAATAATCAGATGGGACCTGGGCAGGATAACATGGCGGACAATTTCCAAGCAAATTTCATTGAGTTTTTGTACCTGCACAAACAAAACACTTTTGGGTGGTTTTTCACAATTTTGGTCTGAAGTTTGGTTGATCGAGATCCCTAATATTCTCCCTTGATTCATTTTCCACGTTTCAAGTAATCCGGGAAAGTTCTGCCCTCCTTGTGCCAGAAAACGCAAGAACTTTTCCAGTAGACGTCCGCCCTGGAAAATTTCTGGACCAAGGAGCAGCAGGACGTTTCCCCTCCTCGGACCTCTCTTCAGTTTCTGGATCATGATGGCTCCAGGTTTCATCCATCAGAGCGAGGGAGATCCAAAGTGTCTGATTTTTCTTTTGTTAAGTTGATGGTGAATCACGGAGGACTTGTCGCCCTTAGTCGGCGCGGAGACTTTGTCGCCCTTAGTCGGCGCGGAGACTTTGTCGCCCTTAGTTGGCGCGGAGACTTTGTCGCCCTTAGTCAGCGCGGAGAAGTTTGGGATCTTTCTCATTTCCAAATCGTTATGGACGATATGAGGAACGTGTTCCTAGGAGATATTCTCAGATCTGCATCTTATGATGATTCATCTGTTCTCCACAATCGGATTATGGACGAAGCTCTATTTTCTTGTGTGGACACAACATTCGCTCTCCCGGCCTCTTCTTACAACCCCTTTTCACCAATGATAGAACCTTTTCTGCTAAATCACATCTCCTCATATGTCAGCACTGAATGAGCCGGGGACATCGGCACCAAACCTGCAGGATGCCAATGTGTGTACTGACCACTCTAAGAAACACTGGCCCCACCTGGTGGTGGTAATAATACAATGCAGACTAGCACTCCTAGTGGTGATAGCACAGAATGCACACAAAGATCAGCGGCTCCGCACAGGTTACATTGACTTTATTTGTTATCTGTAAACATATATACGCTTCACTGATCATTTGGCCACTAGGTGGCGCTGTTCTCCGGCTCACACGCTTTTAAATTATAAAAAAAATAACAACTTAAATTTCTTCCTGCAGAACAGTCGGGTGCAGGAAACACCTCACAAATACACAGGAGACGTCAGTAACACACACGTATTCAGCATATCGATACCACACGGGTGTAGACAGGGCACTGGACGCTGCTCTTTTGGGTGATCGGACCCGCGGTTCAGCTGCAATATGCTGCTGGAATACAGGAGCCCCTGTTACACTCACGTGAACCTCCCCTACCCCAGTCATGTGGAGAATAAGCGTCCGTTGTGGCCCCCAGCAAGTCACTGGGAGAGACTGGACGGAACACAATATGGTTTCCACCAAGAAGACAAGACGGTTCCTAACAACAGTGAATGTCGGGTTCCACGAGAGCGGCGTGGCACAAATAGTGACGGAACGGGACACACTGGTTCCTTGATGTCAGTTTCTGAAGGATTGTGGAGGTATAATAACGACACAATACACAGTCAGTGCCTTCCAGTAATACATGGCACCATCCTATATGTAATACGCCCCCGCTGGACGTGCCAGGGAGGACAGGGCCTCAGTGCCGCTCCTGGCACTGCATCGCCATCTGTTGGCTCAGCTTCCGGGCAATCTCCCCTATCAGGGTCCAGTACTCGTCGAAACTGATCTTTCCGTCCTCGTCCAAATCGAACAACTGGATCAGCTTGTTGGCTGCTTCCTTGTTCTGTGTGTTCTGGAGACAGAGAGAAACATGGTCAGAACCGTCATAGGGAATCCCCCAAATACTACAGCTGATACCCCAAATATATCTGCCAGGACCACCCTACACCACCCCCGATATATCTGCCAGGACCACCCTACACCACCCCAGATATATCTGCCAGGACCACCCTACACCACCCCAGATATATCTGCCAGGACCACCCTACACCACCCCAAATATATCTGCCAGGACCACCCCAAATATATCTGCCAGGACCACCCTACACCACCCCAAATATGTCTGCCAGGACCACCCCAAATATATCTGCCAGGACCACCCTACACCACCCCAAATATGTCTGCCAGGACTACCCTACACCACCCCCAAAATATTGCCAGGGCCAACCTACACCACCCCCCTTATAACTCCAGAACCCCCCAAACCACCCCAAAATTTTATCTGGCCCAGAAACCCCCCCAAAATATCTGGGCCCGGACCACCCTACACCACCCCAAAAAATGTCTGCAGGACCACCCCAAATAATTTTTCTGCCCGGACCACCCTACAACCCCCCCAAATATTTTCTCAGGACCACCCCAAATATATCTCCCAAAACCCCCTTCAACAAACCCCCGTATATCTGCCAGGGAAACCCCCCTAAACCACCCCAAATAAATTTTGCCAGGGGGCCACCCTACAACACCCCAATATAAACTGCCAAAGGCCCCTCCCAACACCCCCCCCCATTTAAAAACTCCCCGAACCAAACCTACAACCCCCCCCAGTTATAACTGCCAAAGTATATTTTAGTAGTTATAAATTTTTGTACATAAGGGGGGGGGAAAAAAAAAAAAATAAAATAGTATAAATTCTTTTACCCTAGGGGGGATTATTAAAGTAAATTAATTCTTTACATAAGGGGGAAATAAATTAAAAAGTACTATTTTTCCCTTTTACCCTAGGGGGGCAGTATTATAGTAGTTATATTCTTGTACATAGGGGGGCATTTTTTATAGTAAATTATATTCCCCTTTTACATAGAAAACAGTATTATATTTTTTTAAAAATTCTTTCCCTAGGGGGCAGTATTATAGGGGTTTAATTTTTTCTTGTACATAGGGGGCAGTAAATTTTAATAGTTATATTCTTGTACATAGGGGGGGTATTAAGCATTACTTTTTTTTATACAAAGGGGGGGGTATTGAATTTAAAATTTTAATTTTTCTAGGGACATTTAAAAAAGGTATTATAATTAAATTTTCTTTTAAAAGGGGGCAGTATTTTAAAGTATTAAAAATTTTTTGGGACATAAAAAGGGGGGAAAAAAAAGTAGTTAATTTTTTACATAGGGGGGGATATTTAAAAAGAAATTTAAAAAATCTTGGGGACAATTTAAAGGGGGATATTATAGTAGTTTTAAAAATTCTTGTACATAAGGGCAGTTTTTAAGTAATTATATTTTTTGCTAGGGGCAGAAATTTTAATTAAATTTTATTCTTTTACATTTGGGGGCAATTTTTTTTGGAAAAAAAAAAAGGGGGTACAATCAAAACAATAATTTCCCCCTCAAATACAAAACAAAAAATTTAATACATTTTCAAACCCAAAAACCAAAAATTAAGGGAGTAAAATTTAACATAAAAAGTCCCCAAAAATGTTGGGGGAAAAAAAACCAAAACACAAAAATAACAAAGAAAACGAATTTACAAAATTTTTTTCCTACATATAATTTCCCCCTTCATTTTTTTCACTCTCCTTTTGTCCTTTCCCAACCCCCAGGTTTTACCGACCGGGGGACAATGGGCATTTGGCAAAAATCAAAACCCCTCCCCCCCGACCACCTATCTCCTGTCTTTGAATCTGACTGTGGGGTCTCCTTCTTTTTGGGGGGAGGATCATCCTCCGGGTTTCCCCCTCATACTCCCTATTTTTTGCCTTGTTTCCCGGGGTTTTAACTTTTAAAACCTTTTTCCTCTTACTTTTTGAGGTCCCCCTCTCTCTGACATTTGATGTTGGGGCCTGGAGTAAAGGGTTCTACCCTGGGGGGCTGTTTCCTTCCCCGCTCTGCCCCCCAGCTCCCCTTTTATGACCCCCGCCTGTGGGTTGGGGCAGGGTGGGTTTACCTGTGTCAGGCTGGGGGATCGGCTGGGGCATCAAGGCCCCCTCCCCCCCCAGGTCATTCCCGGGCCTTCCCCCCAGTAACCCTGATCGGGGGGGTCCCTGCAATGTTTGCCAGGCTTGGGGGGGGCAAAAATCTAAAGGGCAAAAACCCAATTTCTGCCCCATAAATTTGCACCTGAAACCTTTTTTGGCACGGCACTTCACTTTGGGCCCCCCCCCCAAACAGGTTTTTAAACTTCACCACGGGGAGGCCCAGGCTCGCTAAAAATGCCCCGGGGCCCCCCACAACAAAAACATTACCCGGGGCTGAAACCCGGGTAAAAGCCAAACCCCCCCTTCTCCACCCGGGCCCAAAGGGGTTTTGGGGAGAAAGGGTTGGTTTACATTGTTCCCCCGATGCAGCTTAACTAGGCCTTTCCACCCTCCATTTCCCGACTCCAAAACTTCCCTCCCTGGGCCCTTTGTTTGGTCAGAGACAGGGTCACAGTTTTTCCCCCTGGGGCCAAAGCACAATGGGTCCTGAAGGGACGGCTTTGTTCCCCGAACATGGGTGGTGACCCGGTTTACGTGTCGGCTTTTAAAATGGGATAAGGCCCAAAATTGTCCCCGCCCTTTTGTTCCCCCGAACCCGGGGAAGGGTGGACCGAACCCCGGGCCCCGGTCTGACATGAGGGTTTTGAACTCACATCATAGCCCAGGCGGTTTAGGAAGATTTTTTTACTGCCAGGATGCTACTAGGCAGGAAGCCCATTTGGCCCCCAAAAGGTTTTTCCCACAATAAACCCTTTTTACTGGGGCCTTTCCTTGGGGGCCCTATTCCTAACCGGACCACCCTTTCCTCCTCTTGAAGGGCCGGGGCCCCTAAAACTGGGGGTTTTAAAATGAAAGAAAATGACCCTCTCTCCAGGGATTCCAGGAGGGGCATGGGCTAAACACCGCTCTCCTGAGGGGCGGCGGACGCTGGGGGGCTGCTGACCCCCTACACTAGGGGGGGTCCACTACTGGGGGAACAAAGGGGGAAAATCCTCCCAAATGGGTTGACCCTGCCCTCCCCTCCCCATCAGCCTCAAACATTTTGCAGCAATAGACCTACAGGGTTTAACCCAAAACCCGGGGTATGGATTTTAGCCTTCCCCCCCACAGACTGCACAAACATTTTTCCCCTTCAGGGGGCATTACCAGACACAGAGTCCCCCCCAGGGATTCCCCCGAAAAACAGACAGTTCCCCAATCATTGTAATAGATCCTAGAAACCTTTCCCCAAAGCAGAAAACCTGAGTATCCTCCACTACAGGGGGAGCAATCACCCTGCACAGGGAAACTCCTGTGGACCCTGCTCCCGCTTGGGGTGCACAGATCCCTCAGGGATGAGTCCCCAGTCCTGCTAATGTGCTCTCTGCTTTGGGGGGCCCTTTTTAGTTGGGGCCCGCTCTGCTACCCCACATTTCCTTCAGGAAAATGTCCATGGGTTTCTGGATACTGTCTGGGTGCGGCTGGGGTTTTAAAGCGGTGGACAGGACCGCGGGAAATTTGGGGGCGGGGAGAGTCCCTGGTCTTGCTGGGTTGGGCTGGGGGTTGCTTTCAGATCCGGCTGCGGGGGAACCTTTTTTCCCGTAAACCCCCCTCTTCAAAGGGAAGGTTTGGGTGGTCTCAAAAATAGGCCTTACTTGCTGGGTGTTTTCTAGTGGAGGCACTAGGTTTACGCAGGGGCCCCGGGCTTTTTCCCCCCAAACCTTTTCCTTTTTCCTGTAGGGCTCCCCAACAGGTCCCAGGTTTTTTTCCATGATAAATCTCCATCTCCCCTTTTTGGCCCCTTTCCAGTGTGGGTCCCAAGGGCCCCCCCTTTTTGTCCCTGAGGTTTGGGTCTTTTCAGGGGTGGGGGCCCTTCATCTTAAACCCTGCAGTTTGGGTCTTTTTCGGGAGTAGGACCTTTTTCCTTCTTGAGGGGCTCCATTTCCCTGCCCCCATTCAGGGTCTGGTCGGCCCCCGGTGCACCCTGGGGCGCCCTCTGCCCCCCTTAATGGGGGGGGTCCTGGAGCCCCGGCTTTCTCTGCGCTGATTTTCCCGGGGGGTCACCCCTCCCCGGGTTGGGGAAACCGGGGGTCCCAGGGTTTCCCCTTTAGCTGTGGGTTTTCTGGCCCCCTTTTAGCTTGGCTGCCTTGGGGCTCCTTCCCCCTTTACTGCCCACATGTTTGCTGCCTCCCAGGGTCGCCGGCCTACGAATAAAAACCCATTACCTGCTGCTGCAAATTCTGCTTTGGGTCAATTTTTTCTCTCCAGAGAGGGGTTTTCGGGGGTCTTTTCGGGTTTTGCACACCTGCCGGGGTTTAAAGGCGCTGCCTTTACCTGCTGCAAGCTGGGGTCTTCTCTCCAAACTTTTCATTTCTGAAGCTTCTTCCTTTCTCACAAAAAGCTTCTTTCCCCCACTTTCCATAACTGCCTTCACTGCACAAACTTCCTCCGTAACTTTTTGGGTTTCCATCCCTGGATTGTGGAGCCCGGGGGGTTTAATTTCCCAGATTTTGGGAAACCTGGCCCCTTTCTTGGGGAAGATCCCCTGCCAGGGGTGGGCCCCCCCCCTGGGCTTTCCAGACATCAAGGGGCTTTACAGAAAAACATCCTCCTCTAGGGAAGGGAGTAATTTTATAGGTTATAAAATTTTTGTACATAGGGGGAGTATTATAGTAGTTAAATTTTTGTACATAGGGGGAGTATTATAGATTTTTTTATTCCCCTTTTACATAGGGGGATATTCTAGTAAGGGTTTTTTTCTTGGACATAGGGGGATTTTTAAATATTAAAATTTTTGTACATAGGGGGGAGTATTCTAGTATTTATATTCCTTGTACATTTTGGGGGAGGTTTTTCTAATAGTTTATTCTTTTTACATAAGGGGGCAGAATTCTAGGAAGCTATAATTTTTGTACATAGGGGGCAGTATTTTTAGTAAATTTATTTTTTTGTTTCATAGGGGGGATATTATATTAGTTAATTTTTTGTACTAGGGGGGGAGTATTTATAAAAGTATAATTTCCCTTGTACATAGGGGACAGTAATAAAAGTAGTTAATTTTTGAAAAATAGGGGGGGAATATTATAGTAGTTAAAATTTCTTGGACATAGGGGGCAGTATTATAGTAAATTATTTTTTTTGTACATAGGGGCAGTATTATAATATTTTTATTCTTGAAAATAGGGAGCCCAAAATTTTAGAAATTTTTAAATTTTTTTAATAGGGGGGCCAAATTAAATAAGAGTTATAAAAATTTTACAAGGAGCATTTTTATAGTAGTTTTATTTTTTACTAGGGGGCCCCTATTATAGTATCTATTTTTCCCGTACATAGGGAGCATATTATTAGTAGTTATAAAATTTTTTTACATAGGGGGAGTATTAAAAGTAGGTTTTATTCTTTACAAAAAGGGAATTTTTATTAAGTAGTTATAAATTTTTGCACATAGGGGGGAGTATTTTTATCGTTATAGTCTCGCTTAATTACCGTCAGGCATGCGCAGCTCCCCGCCTCCCCTCCCCCAAATTCCCCTTTTTGTTCATCTTGTCATGTTTCCCTTTTTTCTTGGCATAGTCCCCAAAACTTTTCGAACCCAAAATCTCAATAGCGGATTCCAGCTCGCTGCTGCCTGAGGCCATGTGCGCCCGGGGTTGAGGGTCAAATTGATAGAGAGGGAAAAAAACCGGGGGTGAGAGAATTTCCCCCGCACTGCGATGTAAGCTCTTTGGGGGCAGTTTTTTTTCCGGGCATACGTTGATTGTATGATGCCATTGCTTTTTGACTCGTCTTTTTACCTTTTTTCATTGGGGTACTGTAAATTTTCCTGGAAACAGAAAAGAAAAATAAAATCCATGTGATCGGAGGGGCAGTGGCGCGCCTGCCTGTTCATTCCAAACCTTTTTTTTCAGTGGATAACATTTCCGTTCAAATTTTCCTTCCGATAACAGCAAGGAGTAAACAGGAAAGTGCTGCTCCTGACACAATGGCGGAGCGTCCTGCTCATCCCAAAGGGGTTAAACAATGGGGCCCGGGCGTCCTTTCTCTTACATGGGTTTAATACAATGGCGGAGCGTCCTGCTCATACAAGGGGTTAATACAATGGCGGAGCGTCCTGCTCATACAAGGGGTTAATACAATGGCGGAGCGTCCTGCTCATACAAGGGGTTAATCCCCAAAGGGAGCCCTCCTGCCAAAAAACAAGGGTTTTTAAAACAAAAGGGGGGAAACGTCCTGCCCAAACAAGGGGAAAAATAAAAATTGGGGGAGCGTCCTGCTCATACAAGGGGAAAATTTCAATGGGGGAGGGCCCGCTCATACAAGGGGTTAAAACCCAAAGGCGGACGTCCCGCCCCATACAAGGGGTTTTTAATTTCAATGGGGGGGAGCGTCCCGCTCCCTACCGGGGTTAATACAAAAGGCGGGAAACGCCTGCTCGTACAAGGGGGTTTAAAACAATTTGGGGGAGCGTCCGCTCATACAAAAGGGGTTAAATACAATGGCGGGGCGTCCTGCCCCCAAAAACCCGGGGGTTTTTAAAACAATGGTGGAGCCTCCTGCTCATACAAGGGGTTAATTTCAACGGGGAGCGTCCTGCCATACAAGGGGGTTTAAAACAAAGGGGGAGCGTCCTCTCATACAAGGGGGTTTAAAACAATGGCGGAGCGTCCTGCTCATACAAAGGGGTTTTAAAACAAAGGCGAGCGGGCCCGCTCCCTACAAAAGGGGGTTTAAAATCAATGGCGGCGTCCTCTCAAACCAGGGGTTAATACCAAAGGCGGAGCGTCCTGCTCATACAAGGGGGGAATACAATGGGGGGGGACCGGCCCCAACAAAACGGGGTTAATACAAATGGCGGAGCGTCCCCGCTCATACAAAAGGGTTTTAAAACAATGGCGGGGCGGGCCCCGCTTCCCTACAAGGGGTTTTAAAACCCCTGGGTTTGCAGCGCTCCGTTCGGAAATTTTTAACCCTAGGAAGGGGGGGCCCCCGGGTGAATTTGACCCCCATTTTTTTTTATACCCTGGGCCGGTGCGTAAAAACTATATAAATAAAAAGAAAACATGGTGCATAGTGCTTTTGCAACCTTTTTCCATGAGAACCCCCCATTGGTAGAAGCTTTTATATTCCCTCCCAATATCTTTCCCGCTCCCCCACAGATCCCGCCTGCAGCCGGGAGCACATGTAATGTGTGTTCAGGGTATACAGGGTATTGGGCCCCGCCCTCCCCCAACCCGGGATCCCCTCCCTTCCTCTCTCCCCACCTGGGTTTTTGTTTCCCCGTCCCGGGCCCTGGATCCCCCCCGGCGGGCCCGCTGCTCATGGTGTGGGCCTCCTGACCCATGTGTGTATGTATTTCAGAAGTAGGGGAGGCCGGGGGTTAAAAGTCCGCTCTGGTCATGTGTGATCTGTGGGGTTACATAGGGGCGCAGGGGAAAATCTACCCAAATTTTCCCTACTTTCGGGGGTTAAACACTGTGTTATCTGTGGTTTACATGGGTGACCCGCAGGTGAACAATTCTACATTATTTTGTACTAAAGGGTTTTTCTCTGTGGTTTTTTGGGGTTTTACATGGGACTGCAGGGGAAGATTTACTGGAAAAAACTGTAAACCCCAATTATCGCGGTCTCATCTGTTTGGGGTTTTCAAAAGAAATGAAAATGACAATTTTTCCATTAACTTACTCATGGAGTTATCATTGTGTGAACTGGGGTGTTTTCATAAGACCGCAGGTGACCCACTACATTTTTCTTACTCAGAAAAAACACTTTTGTTATCTGGGTGATTTACATAGGGCGGCAGGGAAAAATCTACTACAGGTTTTCTTGGGTTTACATAAGGGCTGCAGAGGAAACCCCACCAACCAAAACTGTGGTTTTTACATAGGGACTGGGAAGGAAAATTTTTATTAAAAACTGTGGGGTTTCATAGGAAATGCAAGGAAAACTACTACATTTTTCTGTGGGGGGTTTCCCTAGACTGCAGAGGAAATCTAAAAATTTTCTGTGGTGTTACATAGGACTGCAGAGGAAAAACTACTACAATTCTTGGTGTTACATAGACGGGAGAAAGGGAAAACTAACACATTTTTCGTTGGGGTTTCATAGGGCTGCAGAGGAAAACTACTACATTAAAACGTGGTGTTACATAGGAAATGCAGGGGACATCTAAATACATTTTCTGTGGTGTTTCATAGGACTGCAAATGACATCTACCTCATTATCTGTAAATGTTACCTTAAATGCAAGTGGGCACTACTACATTTTTCTGTAGTTTACATATAAAATTGCAAGTGACCAACCCCTACATTATCTGGGTGTTTTACATAGGACTGCAAGTGAAAATCTACACAAATTTTTTTTGTATGTTACATAGACCACAGGGGGCAACAAATACATTAACTTACTCCGAAGTTATCATGACCTCATCTGGGTGTTACATAAACTGTAAGTGACATCTTCTACATTATCGGCCATAACCCCTTTTTAAATGTGATTTTTCATAGGACTGCAGGGGGCAAACTACACCATTAAACTTACTTTTGAGAGGGGTTAACTGTTTTTGTGGTATTACATAGGACGCAGGGGACTCTACTCCATTATCGGGCTCAGAGTTCTCCCTGTGTTATTTTGCTTTTTACATAGGACTGCAGGGATACCTACACTTTATCTGTACCCCAGGAGTTACCCACTGTGTTATCTCGCTGTTACATGGACGAGTGGCCTAGTATTACAAGCTTTCTCTGTAGGTCTTACAGCAGTGTGTTTTGGTGGCCGGGGGGCTCACTGAAAAAAGGACTCGGAAATATGCCTAGGATCAAGTAAAGCGGGATTTCCCCTCCAAAACAAAAAATACCTAAGGCTTCTTGAAGGCCATGGCTGCCAGCACTCGGGGTCACCATCCACTCTCATCCTCCTTGAGCTCCTTTTATTAGATTAGGATCTACAGTCACTCACTGATCTGACAATAAACGGGGGACACTCGGGATTATTGGGGGCTCCACAGAAAGGCACAGACGTTGCAGTTGATCAGTTTGCTAAACAGTGATGTAGTTTCCTGCGTTCTCCTTGGTTCGGGGTTGGGACCATTCCCAGAATCCTACACCCCCCCTGCCCCCCCCCACCATAATGTGCCGGGGGGCCCAAATAAAAAGGGGCCCCGGAGTCACAAGGAGGGAACCACAGTTTGTAAAGGCCTTTTGAAAAGGGGTGCGGGTATTTAAGAAATTGCGTACAGCGGGGGAACATTATCTTGGGGGGCGCAGCTGTTACTCCTGGGGGAGGGGCACACTTTTGCCGCGGGGTCGCCTTTGCCCCAGCAGTCACTCCTCAGTTTTAAAGGTCAGGCCCAAGCACTCCCCTCTTTTGTCCCCGTCGCCCACATGCTCTTCAAAAAAATTTCCTTCAGTCTTATGCCTCCGGCCCTTTGGTTTTTTTTCACAATTTGGTTAAAAAAAAGCGGCAGCTCCTTTGCACTACCCCCAGAAAATTTT
>JAODAL010074939.1:0-14186 GCA_025379985.1 Phyllomedusa bahiana
AATGGGGCCCTATGGCGCAGCCCTAAAAATTTTCAGTAGGGTACACTTTAAAGGCGCACTCTCACCAGATTGATTAGCATTAAACATGTAGGCAAAGGTAATTAAAGACTATTTCCAATAATTGCTTTTTTTATCTCCGCTTTGTACACAAGCCCATAGGCTGCGACCCCCTCTCCTGCTCTAGAAATGGCCGGAAGGGAATGTCACTTCCTGCTGTGTTTATTTACGCAAAGGAGCTTGTTTATTTTATTCTGAGAACGTAACCCCCACCTCCCAAAATTTTTGGAACTGCAAAAAAGGACAAATCAGAACACTCTCAAAACCCCACCCCAAAAAAAAGACATCACATCAGGTCATCCCCTTTAAACCCCACCCGAAAAAATGGCAAAACCCCCGGGCACCCTCTAACCACACCCAAACAATGACATCAACAGGTACGCCTCTAACTACACCCAAACAAATGAATCACACCAGCACGCCCTACCCACCCAAACAAATGCAACACCATGTCACGCCCCAACCACACCCAAACAAATGACAACACCCGGGCACCCTCTAACCCCACCCCCAACAAATGGGATCACACCAGGGCACGCCTCTAAAACCACACCCAAAAAAAAATGAATACACCATGCAAACCTCTAACCCCACCAAAACAAATGGCTCACAAAGGTCAGCCTCTAACCACACCCCAAACAAAGAATCACACCCTGTCCACCTTAACACACCCAAACAAATGACATCACACTAATAAGTCCTAAACCCCACCAAAAACTTTAAAACACCAGCACACCTCTAACCACACGCAAACAAATGACTCAACCCAATCCACACTCTAACCACACCCAAACAAATGGCATCACACAGGGGCACGCCTCTAACAACACCCCAAAAAAATGGGATCACAGAGGTACGCCCCTAACCCACCCAAAAAAAAATGACATCACACCATGTCACACCTCTAACCACACGCAAACAAATGACATCACACCAAGTCACACCTCTAACCACACCCAAACAAATGGCATCACACCAGGTCACGCCTCTAACAACACCCAAACAAATGGCATCACAAGAGGTCACGCCTCTAACCACACCCAAACAAAATGAAAACACTATTCATGTTTTCTAACCCACCCAAACAAATGACATCACACCCTCCGCCTCTACAAACCCAAACAAAAGGGATCAACCCGGACATGGCCTCTAACCACACCCGAACAAATGACATCACATTATGTCACACCTCTACACTGGTGTCTACCACTATATGGTCACTGTATACAGGTAATATACAGTCTGTAGAGCCTGTGTACACTGGTGTCTACCACTATATGGTCTCCCTATGGAGGTAATATACAGTTTGCAGAGCCTGTTACACTGGGTCTACCACTATATGTCACTGTATGGAGGTAATATACAGTCTGAAGAGCCTGTGTACACTGGTGTCTACCACAATATGGTCACTGGATGGAGGTAATATACAGTCCCGCAGAGCCTGTGTACACTGGTGTTCTACCACAATATGGGCACTGTAAAGGAGGTAATATACAGTCTGCAGAGCCTGTGAACACTGGTGTTACCACTATATGGTAATGTATTGAGGTAACTACAGTCTGCAGAGCCTGTGTACATTGGTTTTACCATATATGGTCACTGTATTTGGGGGTAATATACAGTCTGCAGAGCCTGTGTACACTGGTGTCTACCACATATGGTCACTGTATTGAGGTAAAAATACAGTCTGCAGAGCTTGTGTACACTGGTCCCTACCACTATATGGTCCCCTGTATGGAGTAATATACAGTCTGCAGAGCATGTGTACACTGGTCTACCATATATGGTCACTGTATGGATGTTATATACAGTCTGCATAGTTTTGTGTACACTGGTGTCTACCACTATATGGTCACTGTATGGAGGTAAAAATACAGTCCCGCAGAGCCTGTGTACACTGGTGTTTTACCACTATATTGTCACTGTTTGGAGGTAATATACAGTCTGCAGAGCCTGTGGGACACTGCTACTACCACTATATTGGTCACTGTATGAAGGTAATATACAATCTGCAGAGCCTGTGTACACTGGTTTCTACCACTATATAGGGCCCCCGTATGGAGGTCATATACAGTCTGCAGAGCCTGTGTACACTGGTGTCTACCACTATATGGTCACTGTAAGGAGGTAATATATAGTTATCAGTGCCTGTGTAAACTGGCACCTACCACTATATGGTCACTGTCTGGAGGTAATATACAGTCTGCAGAGCCTGTGTATACTGGTACTACCACTATATGGTCACTGTATGAGGTAATATACAGTCTGCAGAGCCTGTGAACACTGCTATCTATCACTATATGGTCACTGTATGGAGGTAATATGCAGTCTGCAGAGCCTGTGTACACTGGAGTCTACCACTATATGGTCACTGTATGGAGGTAATATACAGTCTGCAGAGCCTGTGTACACTGATATCTACCACTATGGTCCTGTATGGAGTAATAGTACAGTCTGCAGAGCCTGTGTCACTGATATCTACCATATAATGGTCCACTGTATGGAGGTAATATACAGTCTACAGAGCCTGTGTACACTGGTGTCTACCACTATATGGTCACTGTATGAAGGTAAAATACAATCTGCAGAGCCTGTGTACACTGGTATATACCACTATATGGTCACTGTATGAATGTAACATACAATCTGCAGAGCCTGTGTACACTGGTGTCTACAACTATATGGTCACTGTATGGAGGTAACATACAGTCTGCAGAGCTTGTGTACACTGTGTCTACCACTAATATGGTCACTGTATGGAGGAATTAAGCTCTTCAGACTGAGTACCTGGTGCCTACCACTAATGTCACTGTATGGAGGTAATAATACAGTCTTAGAGCCTGTGTACACTGATATATACCACTATATGGTCACTGGGATTGAGGTAATACAGTCTGTAGAGCCTGTGTACACTGGTTCTACCACTATATGGTCACTGTATGGAGGTAATATACAGTCTGTAGACCCTGTGTACACTGGTGTCTACACTATATGGTCACTGTATACAGTGTCGGACTGGGGGGTCTGGGGCCCACAGGGGAGTTGATCTCGGGGGCCCACCCTACTGTACATGAAAATCTTACCGGCCTCTCGGACATAAAAGCGCCCATTTTAGCACATAATATAGTGTACAAAACAGAACTGTATTGTGCAGTAGTCCCATATCTGTCTATCTCACACATTTGTCAGTCTAACACATCATAGACACAGGGCTAAGGAGCTCCATCCATATCCCACACCGGCCCACATACAATACCCCCCCACCCACATACAATATCCTCCTCCACCCACATACAAAAATCCCCCTCCAACCCACATACAATATCTCCCTCCACCCACATACAATATCCCCTCCACCCACATACAATATCCCCCTCCACCCACATACAATATCCCCTCCACCCACATACAATATCCCCTCCACCCACATACACTATCCCCCTCCACCCACATACAATATCCCCCCCCCCCACCCACATACAATATCCCCTCCACCCACATACAATATCCTCCTCCACCCACATACAATATCCCCCTCCACCCACATACAATATCCCCTTTCATCCACATACACAATTTCCCCCCCCACCCACATACACTATCCCCCTCCACCCACATACAAAATCCCCCCCCCCACCCACCCTAAATATCCCCCTCCACCCACATACAAATCCCCCCCCACCACATACAAATCCCCCCCCCCAAAGGGCCACATACAATATCCCCCCCCACCCACATACAATATCCCCCCCCCCCCCAATAAAATATCCCCCCCCCCCCCACATACAATATCCTCCTCCACCCCCATACACTACCCCCCATCCGCATACAATATCCCCCTCCACCCCTAAAAAATCCCCCTCCACCCACATACAATATCCCCCTCCCACCCACAACAAAATCCTCCTCCACCCCCCTACAATATCCCCCCCCACCCGCATACAATATCCCCCTCCCCCCGCATACAATATACCCCCTCCACCCACATACAATATCCCCCTCGTTTCCCTTGGTCACGCACCTCACGACCTTTAAAATAAACAGCAGCAAAAAGTAAAGTGTAACTCCCATCACAGGGTCAATAGGGACCATGTACGCTGGCATTATAACCGCGCCGATATAACCTACAACGCCACCATATGGAGACCACATAGGGTCCGACACCACTCAGGGATAACCTACAACACCCCCCATATAGAACCCCGACACCACTCAGGTAAACCCCAACACCGCCAATGGAGACCCATATAGTAGCACCAGTTTAAAAACCACAATACCCCAATAGAACCACATAGTGGTCAACACCCCAAACAGGTATAATACAACACCACCATATAGAGACCACATAGTGGGCAACACCAAATTTTGGAATAACCTACAACCCACCCCAAAAACCAATATGGTTTAAACCAATCAGGTATAACCACAACACCCCCAATGAACCAATAGGGGTCAGACACCACTAGGTTTTAAACCCACAACTCGCCATATAGAGACCCCAGAGTGGTCAGACAAGCTCAGGGATTAACCTACAACAAAAACCATTTAAAAAGGCCCATAAAGGTCAACACCCGCTCAGGATAACCTCAACCCACCCTATAGAGACCACAGATGGTCCGACACCAGCCAGGTTTAAAAACCACAAAAAACTGCCACATAGAGACCCATAGTGGGCAGACAACAGCTCGGGATAAAATAGAACACTGCCATATAAGACCACATAGAGGTTTAGAACCAGCTCAGGTTAAAAAAGAAATCCAAAAAAGAGACCACATAGAGGTCAACCCAGCTCAGGGAAACCTACAACACCGCCCTATAGGACCACATAGAGGCAGACACCAGCTCAGGTATAACTTACAACACGCCATAGGAGACCACAAGAGGTCAGACACCACTCAGGGATAACCTCAACACCCCCATATAGAGCCACATAGGGGTCAACACCACCTCAGGTATAACCTAAACACCCCTTATAGAGACCACTAGAGGTCAGACACCAGCTCGGGGTAAAACCAAACACCTATAGAAAATTTGCCCAAATTTTTCTTAAAAATTTTCTCCTTTTAATCATGAATATAAAAAAAAAACAGACAACAGTTTTTGAAGTCAAGGGAAAAGGTGCAAACTTATCGCTTTAAAGCGTAGCCCCATATTTCAATGGTTATTAAAATTTTGGGATGTGGAGGGCGGGAGCCGTCCCCACCCGTGGGGTTCGAAGAATGAACTTCTTTTAAAAGCTGCGCATGAGGTAAGTATCTACTTATATCCCTTTTCCCAAATCACAGACATATAAATTAAAAAAAAAAAACACTTTCAATTCTTTTTTTCATTTAACCTTGGGCTGAACTCAAAGCTTACTCCGAAGCTTTCCCTTTTATTTTAATTTTCACTCGGTTTTATAACAGACTGACTTTTAACCTTTTCAGTACGCACCTTTTAAATTTTTAACTTATGATGTGCCTCGAAAAGTGGCGTGCTACGGTATTTCATAAAATTTACTTTTTTCATTGCATTGCAAATCACTTTTTGGTCACATACATTACAGTTGTAAAGGTACGGTGGATCCGCGGGACCACCGCAAGCGGTGGTATTAAGCCACGCCAGGAAGGGAGTCTAATAGCCCCGGTTTTCACCAAGCCCCCCGCAAAGCGGGAGGGACTTGTGCGGCATGAGGCTACCGGCGTTACCCCAACGGATTTGCTTGCGGTGGCGGGGGGGGTACTGCGTGGTACAGGATCGTAACCCAAAGGGTAGTCAGGAACGGGCAGAAGGTAGGGCGGGCGGCAAGTTCGGGTCAGAGAAAGACGGTCAGGGCAGGCGGCAACGGAAAGGGTCGAAACGTAGGGGAACGGACTGGTACACGGATAAGCAATACGGACAAAAGGGAAACTCCAAACTCTCACTAACCCCCAACAATCTGGAAACGGGGCCGGGCGGATACATTAAAGGACCGCGCCCGGCAAAAAGCCAATTACCGGACACTGGCCCTTTAAATTTAAAACCCAGCCGTCGGCCCCCCCGCTGGGGGCGCGAAAGCGCACGACGGTGGGGACAGCAGGAGCCCCGTTCACGGAGGGGGGCCAGGTAACGAGCCGGCGTGGGGACAGGGGGGCCGGGGTACCGCAAGCCCGCCGCGGCCCGGCAGGCGGGGGAAAAACGGCCCAAGGGGGGCATCGGGCCCGCGGCCGCCATGGAAGTCCCCCCCCCCTTAGGTCTCCCCCCTTTTTTTTTGCCCACCCAGGAATCTGGAGACAGATTCCCTTTCCCGGGGTCCCCACGAACGCTCCTAGGCCCGAACCCCTTCAGTCGATGAAAAAAACCCGCTTCCCCCTCATTTCTTTGTGCCGCACTCCTTGACCTAAAGATGTCATCCGATTCGGCCACGGAGAAGGCGAGACAGATCTTCGGGAGAAAAATTTCAGCCCCACAGGCTTGAGGAGCGAGACGGGAAAGGGCTTGGGGACACGCAGATGGGGGGCAAGGGGAGCTTGTGGAGCCCGGGGTTTAAAGCGGCAAGTACCACAAAAAGGCCCAAAATTTGGGGCCCAATTGTACGGGTCCTTGAAACAGATGTAGGGCCCGATACCCAAACCCTACACCTGTTAAATACAGAGGGGGTCTCCGGTCCCAAACGGCCAAACCTTAGTACGAGAGGAAGCCTGAAAGGGCCTGAGAGTACCTGCCAGATGACTTATGTTCGTTTTTGGGGGCACCCCGGCAGGAACTGACACGAAACGGCTAGGGGGAGGGTGGTGGGGATGAAAACCCAAACACAAAAAAAAGGGGGGGGCGGCTTAGCAACTCCGAGTCAGGGAATTGTAAGGAATTTTTCCCGCCCAGGGGAGAAGGTCAAACCAATTATCTTCCCGGGGCGGGACACAAAATGTCGCAGATAACGCCTAAGTTTTGGTTGACCCCCCCCACCCCCTTTGGCTGAGGGGGGGTACGAAGACGAAAAGCCCAGCGGACCCTAAGAGTACACAGAGCCCCCCAAAAACTTAGACCAAACGGGGACCCCCTATCAGAGTGATGTGCGGGGGAGCCGAAACCGAAAGATATGGGGGGAAGAAGAGCGGGGCTAGCTGGGGTGAAAAGGGTAACCCGGAAGGGGGAAAAATGAGCCATCTTGGAAAACCTGTCAACCACCACCAAAGACCGTTTTCCCCGGATGGGGCCGGCAGGTCATGACAAAGCCATAGAAATTTGGGGTCCAGGCTTTTTCAGGAAAGGGGAGAGCAGAAGTAGCCCCGCGGCTGAGGCGGGGACCTTGTTACAGCACAAGAGGCACAGGCAGAAAAAAGTCCCGAACGTCTTGCTAAAGGGGGGCCACCAGTAGTATCGGAGATGAATTGTACGGATTGTGAATCCGGAGGGGGGGGGGGCCCCAGTTTGGGACAAAAGTCCCCATTTAAGGATTCTGAGCCGCAAAGCGGGACGGCGTGGGTCTTCCCCGAGGTACCGTAGAAGGTTCACGGGAGCAGCAGCCAAACCCCGTTCCGGGGGAATAATGTGCTGTAGGGGGGGCCCCAAGCTACCGTATCAAGGATCTGGAGAGGCGTCTGCCTGACGTTTTTTTCAGCCGGTGGGAAGGTAGGAAAAAATTAAAAACAGCGAAAAAAAAAGCGCCCACCGGGCTTGTCGCGGATTAAAAACCGGGGGCAGTTTGCAATAAAAAGGTTCTTGTGATCCTGATATTTCGAGGGGTTAACCCCTTCCGCGGGTGACGCCATTTTTCAGGGCCTTTTTTAAGAAAGGAGTTCCCGGGCCCCCAATGGTGCTTTGCGTCGCGGGGGTGAAGGTTTTTGGAGAAAAACCCAAAAGTTCGCAACTTTCCCGAGGAGGTCTTCTGAAGAAGAACGGCGCCCGGGACCAACTGGGGGGCATCGACTTCTAAGACAACGGGCCTAGGGGCCCCCGGGCGAGAGAGAACAGGGGCGGGAAGGGGAAGCGGTTTCAGACGTTTGACGCCTCTTTAGCCTCGGGAGGCCCGGGTTTTTGGGGGCACCCTTCTTTGGGGAGGGCAACCCAAGGGGGCCCCCAGAGATGAGAATGAGGAATAAATTGCCTAAATAGTTGGCAAAGCCCAAAACGCGAATGGCCCCAAGGGCCCCCTGGGCGAGGCCATTGCAGAGCTGAGAGCTTTGGGGGGGTCCATCTTACCCTTATCGGACACGAGTACCCTAAAAAGGGAGGAGGTGCTTCAAACAGACACTTCCCAGCTTGGCTAAAAGTTGGTGACTCCGAGACGTCTGAGCACCCGGCGGACGTGGGCGGGGGGGTCTCCAGGGCTGGAGAATAGATGAGAATGTCATCCAATAGACAATAGCACAAAAGATAAAAGGCCGGAAAACTCATTAAAAAATTTTTTTGGAAAACAGCCGGGGGCTTACAGAACCCAAATGGCATGACGAATTCGAAAAGGGCCCTCAGGTGTTAAAGGCTGTTTTCCACCGGGCACCCTCTCGTATGCAACAGATTGTAGGCTCCATGGGGACCAAAATTTGAAAAGATTTTTGCCCACAAAGGGGGTCAAAAAGCTCGGGGATCAAAAGGGAAGGGGGACCGATTCTTGACTGTTATTTTGTTCAGGCCAGGGAATCGGGTACAGGGCCGGGGGTCCCTTTCTTCTCGCCCAAGAAGAATCCGGGTCCCGCGGTATGAAATTACGTAGAAAACCTTGCGAGGTTTTTCTTGGATATATTCGGTCATACCTTGTCTCCGGGGCAAAACGGGTAAAACTCTGCCTCGAGGGGGAGTACCCAGGGGCAGATCAATGGGCAATCGAAAAGGGGCCCGGTGCGGGGGGCAAAGATTCGGGCCCGTTTTTCAGAAAAAATCAGCATATCCTGGAAAGGGGCAGGGAGACCCGGGGAGAGACTTCGAGGTTTGGGAACGGCAATCTGAAGGAGCGGGGGACTGCCCGAAGGCATCGTGGGTGACAGGCCCCGGGCCCCAAAGAAAATCCGCCTGGTTCCAAATTAGGGCGGAGCTGCCTTGCAACCAGGGAGGCCCAGGAGGATTTCCAGAAAGGACCCAGGCATACGAAGAATTCATAGATTCCTGATGTAACGCCCCAATCTGCAAGATGAGGGGGGGTGCAGAAACCCAATGGCATCCTTTAGGCATTCGCCACTGACGAGGACACGAACAAGGGTTTCTGCAGGGGGGTCACTGGGAAGCCGGTACTGAGACACCATCATGGCTAATGAAGTTACCGGGGGACCCCGATCCAGGAAAAGCGATGGCTGGAAGTGCTGTCCGGCGAGGTTTGCAAAGAACCGAAAGGGTCAGACGGGGAGAGGTCCACTGACACCTAGGGTTGCCTCTCCTACGAGCGCTAGGTCGGAAAAATTCCCGGGGCCCCCGGGCAGTTCCAAAGAATGACCGGAACCGCCGCATAGAAGCACAACGCCTAGACGTCCTGCGAGCATTCCTCCTGGGTCAGTGTCCCTTTTCCACCTGCTAGTTTTCCCAAGAAAAGTTGGCGGGGAAGTGGGGGGGTTTGGAAAACAGGGGCTAAGCGGGACCGGCGGGTCGGGGGGGACTCGCGTTTTGGGGACGGAGCTCCTTTTCTCTCGCGAAAACATTTTCGATCCGGGTGGCCAACCGAATCAGTTTTCTCCAAGGAGGACAGGGCGCGACCTGCGAGCTCTCCTTAATACCCCGAAAAACCTTGCCAGAAAGTAGCCACCGAGCCTCGTTGTCCAGGCTAGTTTTCCGAGGCTAAGTCGGAACTGCAAGAGTAAATTCCCACAGTGGGTCGCCCGTCGGAGGGGAGCATGCTGCGGCAGCTGAGGGGGTGCACCGGGGTTTCCCCAAAGACGTTCGGAATCCCTGAGGGAAAGGCTTGCAATTTGCCTTACGGGTTTCCCCCGGTCCACACGGAGTGGCCCAGGGCAGAGCTTCGCCAATTAGGAGGCTAAAATAAAGGCGACTTTAGCCGCTCATGGGATATTGATTTCCCAATCTCGATGTGATAGAACCGATGATGAAAATCTGCACTTCTGGGGTCTCCATCATACGAGCGGGGGGCGGAGATGCGGGAAAGGGCCCCGGGGCCAGAGCAGGAGGGGTGAGGGTGCAGGACAACTGGTCAGGTGGGACGGCAGCGGGCCGCAGGCGGAGGAGCGAGCCCAAGGTTTGCATCATGGCTGCGAGCTGGTCGATGCCTTTACTCCCGGCGACAGCCGTCGTAACGCCCCGGGGTTCGGGGAGAGGGACCCTGGGGGGAATCCAGGCCAGATTGTCTGTGACTACGGTGGATCCGCTGGACCCCCGCAAGCGGTGGAGTTAACCCCCCAGGGAACGGGGTCTAAGAGCCCCCGGGTTTCACCAGAGCCCCCGCAAGCGGGATGGACCTTGTGCGCGTGAGGCACCAGGGCTTTTCCCCCGACATGACTTGCTTGCGGTGGGGGCCGGGGTACGCTGGGACAGGATCTAATCCAAAGGGTAGCAGGAAAGGCAAAAGGGCAGGGCAGGCGGCAGAAGTTCATGGTCAGAGACGGGAAGACGGTCAGGGCGGCGGCCAAAAAGGCAAGGTCAGGGAAACGAGCGAACGGGCTGGGACCGGAAAAAGCAAACGGACACAAGGACACCCAAACTCCACTAAGCAACCAACAATCTGGCAACAGGGCCGGGGGTGGATACATTATAAGGACCACGCCCGGCAATAACCCAAAACCGGGGCACTGGCCCCTTTTAAAATTTAAAAACCCCCCGTCGCGCCGGGTAGGGGGCCGCATGCCAGGGGCGGCCGGGACAGAAGGAGCGCCGTTCACCCGGGGGGGCCAGGTAAGGAGCCCGTGGGGGCGAGGGTGGCCGCGGGGGACCGCAATCCCGCCCCGGGCCCGCGGAGGGAAAAGGGCCGCAGAGGCAGCGGGCCCGCGGGCCGCCCTACAACAGTGAATACAGCATGATCCAAATTTTGAAGTAAAATAACCCCCAAAACGGGGACTCACAGGGTGTCATATCGATGAGTTGTTCTCTTCTCTCTGAGTCTTCTTATTCCTTTTTTTCTGCATCCGTTCCACACCGCCACGATGATTTGTCCCGCCACAACTCTCCCTGCAAAATTACACACAAATATTTAGAAGCCCAATTTTTCAGCTTTTCTTCCCTATTCCCACCTCTTACAAATTTCCCAGGGGTGGAGACGGGTACAACCCATAACGTAGAGGCCTAGATCCAAAGGGGGTTGGAGGGGGGGGGAGAGGAAAAACCCCCCGGGGAGAAAATGCTAAAATTTAAAGGGCTGTTTCCCCTCCAATATATTACCCCGGTAGGCAAATGGAAAAGGCCTCAGGAAACAATGGCCCTATTTCAGTAGGTGACCCCGCTGGGTAAGTTGGTGGCCACCCCAGGGAGGTGGTGGGTACCTAGCCACGGTGGGTAGGTAAGAAGCCCCCAGTTGATAAAACAGGCCCCGTTAGGCAATTGATAGGCTACAGTTAGGTTGGTGGACCCCAGTTAGGATAGTTGCCAACTTTTTTAAAAAGGAAAAGCAGGAGACTGAAAGGGCGGGGGCGCCCCTTTTTGGGGTGCCCCGCCCCTTCAAAAGCCACACCTACTCCGCCCAACGCATACCGGTTTGGGAAAAAGCCCGGTAGAGCCCTTATAGCCAGGGAGTAGCCCCCCCCTAACCAGGGAGTGCCCCTTACAGGGAGATAGAACCCCCTTGTGCCAAGTAGATGCCCCCTTGTAGTCAAATAGATCCCCTTGTAGCCAGGGAGATTCCCCCCGTACCGGTAGATGCCCCCCTTTTTTTGCCAGGAGATGCCCCCTTTTTTTTTACCAGGTAGTTGCCCCCCCTTTTTTAGCCCCGGTTTCCCCCATCGTTAGCCAGGAAAATTTCCCCCCTTTTTTAGTCAGGGAGTCCCCCCTTGTTAGTCAGGTTTGCCCCCCTTTTTTAGCCGGTTGATGCCCCCCTTTGTTTGCCAGGTAGATGCCCCCCTTTGTTCAGCTAGAGCACCCATTTTGTTACCAGGTATTTTCCCCCTTTTAGCCCGGTAGTGGCCCCTTTTGACCCGGTAGATGCCCCCTTTGTAGCCAGGTACTTTTCCCCCCTTTGTAGTCAGGAGTTGCCCCCTTATAGCTAATAAAAATAAAAAAATAAAAGCCCTTACCTCACCCGGCTCCCTTCACTCCGGACATCTCATGGCCGATCTCCTCGCGCCAGGGGGATGCAGCCCCGCGTCACCCCCCTTCGACACTGACCTTATGTCAGCGCACACCGGGGGTCAGGGGGAAAGGGGGAGGGGAACGATCCCTCCCCCTGCAAGTGAGATCCTCCGACGGTGAGCGGGGCGCGGCCGCTTCACCCCCTGTGGAGCAGCCCGGCGGCTATGCCTATCTGGGGCCCGGTCATTAAAGAAAAACCCCCGCTCCTGCTGGCGGCGGGGGGTTCGCCAGCTATGCCGGGGGGGCACCCCCATTAGCGGGGCCCCCCGCCAAAAGCGGGAGTTTGGGGATGTATCATTAGGTAGGGTTTTAGTAGGTGTTGGTGAGTGCCATTAGTTAGGGGAGGGAAGTGGGTTTCCCCCCCGTTAGGTAAGTTGTAGGGGTTTGGGTCCCTTTATATAGGGAAAGCAGTTAGGGACCCCCCTTTTTGATCGTAACAGCAGTTAGGGCTTCCCCTTTAAAATAGTATACAGGAAATTAGGGCCTCCTTTGGTGTATACGTCAGTTAGGGTCTCCTTTAGCAGTGTGCAGGGAAGTCAGGGCCCCCTTTAGCTAGTGTGGGTTTCACGGTCCCCTTTTGTTTATAGGGAGTAGGGGCCCCCCTTTAGTACTGGGATCAGGGGCCCCCTTTAGAAGTCAGGGCCCCCCGTAGGTTTTTCAGGGCCCCTTATAGAGTCAGGGCCCCATTAGACAGTCAGGGCCCCCTTTAGACAGTCAGGGCCCCCTTAAGACAGTCAGCGCCCCCTGTAGGTAGTCAGGGCCCCTTAGCAGTCAGGGGCCCCCTTTTAAAAGTCAGGGGCCCCCCTTTAGACAGTCAGGGGCCCCCTTTTGGAGTCAGGGCCCCCTCTGAGACAGTAAGGGCCCGCTTTAGAAAGTCAGGGCCCCCTGTAGGTAGTCAGGGCCCCCTGTAGGCAGTCAGGGCCCCCTTAGACAGTCAGGGCCCCCCTGTAGACAGGCAGGGCCCCCCCTTTAAAACAGGCAGGCCCCGTAACAGTCAGGGGGCCCCCTTAGACGTCAGGGCCACCTTTAACACTGGGCCCCTTTGGGTAGTCGGGCCCCCCTTTAGACAGCAGGGGCCCCCTGTAGGTAGTCAGGGGCCCCCCTTTAGGTAGTCAGGGCCCCCTTTAGGTAGTTTGGGGCCCCTTTAACAGTCGGGTCCCCTTTTGACGTCAGGGGGCCCCCTTAGACGTCAGGGGCCCCCTTTAGACATCTGGGCCCCCCCTTTTAGGTATCAGGGCCCCCCCTTTAACGTCAGGGCCCCATTTAACGTCAGGGGGGGGGCCCCCTAGACAGTCAGGGGCCCCCCTTTAGGTAGTCAGGGCCCCTAAGACAGTCAGGGGCCCCTTGAAAATCAGGGCCCCCCCTTTTGGGATCAGGGACCCCATTTAGGTAGCCAGGGCCCCTTAGGTAGTCAGGGCCCCCTTTCGGGAGTCAGGGCCCCCCTTTAGGTAGCCAGGGGAACATAGGTAGTCAGGGCCCCCCTTTTGGGAGCCAGGGCCCCTAAGGTAGTCAGGGCCCCCCTTTTGGTAGCAGGGGTCCCCCCTTTGTTAGTTAAAAAAAAACATAAAAAAAAAGACAGACAGCCAATTACCCGCTTCCCCCCGGGTCCCGGCCCTCCCCCCCCGGGGACTACCCCCCTTTCAAAAGGGGGCCGGGGATGTGAATCACCCCCCTATGTCACCCTAGGGGCCGGGGCCTGGGGCTTAAGGCCAAGCCCTTAACCCGCCCGGGGATCAGTGAGCTGGCGCTGGCCGCTCAGCTCCGTGACACCGCGCACCCCGGGGTCGGGGGGGCCCGGGCCGAGCGTTCAGTGACCGGATGTGGGGACGGGCCGGAGTGGGAACAAACCTCCGGGGGCCCCCGCACTCCCGGGCCCCCCCGGGAGATTACCCATCCCCCCGGGAGCCCAGTCCGAGCCCGACGTATGGAGGTAAAAATCATTTTGCAGAACC
>JAODAL010074940.1:0-14185 GCA_025379985.1 Phyllomedusa bahiana
CCTGTCTCCCTTTTTTTGCGGGGGGCGGCCCTGTCTCTCCTGTGTCTGCGGGGGCGGGCCCGTCCTCCTGTTTGTCTGGGGGGGCAGGGCCCTTCCTCCGTGGCTGCGGGGGCGGCCCCGTCTCTCCTTGTCTGCGGGGGGGCCCCCGTCTCTCCCTGGTCTGCGGGGGGGGGCCCTGCCCTCCTGTTCTGCGGGGGCGGCCTGTCTCCCCCCGTCTGCGGGGGGCGGCCCTGTCTCTCCTGTGTCTGCGGGGGGCGGCCCTGTCTCTCCTGTGTCTGCGGGGGGCGGCCCTGTCTCTCCTTGTCTCGGGGCGCCCTGTCTCCCCTTTTCTGCGGGGGGGGCCCGTCTCCCTTTCTGCGGGGGCGGCCCTGTCTCTCTCTGTCGCGGGGGGGGGGGGGGGGGGGGCGCCGTCTCTCCTCTGTCTGCGGGGGGCGGCCCTGTCTCTCCTCTGTCTGCGGGGGGCGGCCCTGTCTCTCCTTTCGCGGGGGCGGGCCCCGTCCTCTCCTGTGTCGGGGGGGGGCGGCCCTTCCCTCCTGGTCTGCGGGGGGGGGCCCCTGTCTCTCCCTGGTCTGCGGGGGGCGGCCCCCTCTCTCCTGTTCGCGGGGGGGGCCCCTGTCTCTCCCGGTTTTGCGGGGGGTGGCCCTTCTTCCCGTCCCCGCGGGGGGGCCCCCTGCCTCCTGTTCTGGGGGCCCCTGCTCTCCTGTTCTGCGGGGGGCCCCCTCGCTCTCCCCCTCGGTCTCCGGGGGGCTCCCTCTCTCTCCCCGTCGGTTTCCGGGGGGGGCTCCTCTCCTCTCCTCGGTTTTAAAGGCGGGGGCCCCCCTCTCTTTTCCTCGGTCTGCCGGGGGGGCCTCCTCGTCTCTCGCCGCGGTGCCGGGGGGGGGCTTCCCCGCCCCCTCTCCTCGGTCTGCAGGGGCCATTCTTATGCTACTCTTTCAGTTCCTGACCTCCCCCTGCTGACTACCTCTCACCCCCTTTGGTTCCTCCTCCCTGCTGACTACCTCCCCCTCGGGTTCTTTCCCCTCGGTTCTTCCCCTTTCCTCGGTTTTCCTCCCCCTCCCCTTTTCCTCCTCCCTGCTACACCTACCCCCCCGGGCCTCTCCCTTCTACCTACCTCCCCCGGGGCTCCTCCCCGCTATACCTCCCCCCGGGGTTTTTCCCTGCTGACTACCTCCCCCTCGGTTCCTCCTCCCTGCTGACTTCCTCCCTCTCGGTTCTTCCACCTTCTCGGTTCCTCCTCCCTGCTGACTACCCCCCACCCCCTTTGGTTCCTCCTCCCTGCTGACTACCTCCCCCTCGGTTCCTTCTCCCCCTCGGTTCTTCCTTCCTTCTGACTACCTCCCCACTCGGTTCCTCCTCCCCCTCGGTTCCTTCTCCCCCTCGGTTCTTCCTTCCATCTGACTACCTCCCCCTCAGTTCCTCCTCCCTGCTGACTTCCTCCCTCTCGGTTTTTCCACCTTCTCGGTTCTTCCTCCCCCTCGATTCCTCCTCCCTGCTGACTTCCTCCCTCTCGGTTCTTCCACCTTCTCAGTTCTTCCTCCCTGCTGACTACCTCCCCCTCGGTTCCTATTCCCTGCTGCCTAGCTCCCCCTCGGTTCCTCCTCCCTGCTGACTTCCTCCCCCTCGGTTCTTCCACCTTCTCGGTTCTTCCTCCCCCTCGGTTCCTCCTCCCTGCTGACTACCTCCCCCTCGGTTCTTCCTCCCTGCTGACTACCTCCCCCTCGGTTCCTCCTCCCTGCTGACTACCTCCCCCTCGGTTCCTCCCCCTCGGTTCCTCCTCCCTGCTGACTACCTCCCCCTCGGTTCCTTCTCCCTGCTGACTACCTCCCCTCGGTTCCTATTCCCTGCTGACTACCTCCCCCTCCCCTTTCCTCCCCCCCCGTTCCTTTCCCCTGACTACCTCCCCCTCGGTTCCTATTCCCTGCTGACTACCTCCCCCACCGGTCCATTCCCCGGACTACCCCCCCCCTCGTTCCTATTCCCCTCCCGCTACCTCCCCCTCGGTTCCTAGTCCCTGCTGACTACCTCCCCCTCGGTTCCTCCTCCCTGCTGACTACCCCCCCCGGTTCCTCCTCCCTGCGGCCTACCTCCCCCCGGTTTTCCCCTCCCCCCCTCGGTTTCTTTCTTCCCGCTGACTACCCCCCCCCTCCCCCCTTTTCCTTCCCCTCTCTACCTCCCCCCGGTTTCCTCCTCCCTGCTGACTACCTCCCCCTCGGTTCCTCCTCCCTGCTGCCTACCTTCCCCTCGCTTCATCCTCCCCCTCGGTTCTTTCTTCCTCCCCCCCCTACCTCCTCCCCCAGGGTTTCCTTTTCCCCGGGCTACCTCCCTCTCGGTTCCTCCTCCCTGCTGCCTACCTTCCCCTTGCTTCATCCTCCCCCTCGGTTCTTCCTCCATGCTGACTACCTCCCCCTCGGTTCCTCCTCCATGCTGACTACCTCCCCCTCGGTTCCTCCTCCATGCTGACTACCTCCCCCTCGGTTCCTCCTCCCTGCTGACTACCTCCCCCTCGGTTCCTCCTCCCTGCTGACTACCTCCCCCTCGGTTCCTCCTCCCCCTCGGTTCCTCCTCCTCCTCGGTTACTCCTCCCTGCTGCCTACCTTCCCCTCGCTTCTTCCTCCCCCTCGGTTCCTTCTCCCTGCTGACTACCTCCCCCCGTTCCTTTTTCCCCGCTGACTACCTCCCCCGGTTCTTCCTCCCCGACTACCTCCCCCCGGTTTTCCCCCCCTGTGACTCCTCCCTCGGTTCCTCCTCCCCCTCGGTTCCTCCTCCCCCTCGGTTCCTCTCCCTGCTGACTACCTCCCCACTCTTTTTCCCCCCCCTTTTTCCCCCTCCCCGTGAACTACCTCCCCTCTTCTTCCCCCTGCTGACTTCCCCCCCCCCTGCTTTCCCCCCTCCCCCTCGGTTTTTTTCCCCCCCTGTTTACTACCTCCCCCTCGGTTTTCCTTCCGCTGCACCTCCCCTCGTTCCCCCTCCCCTCCCTTCTCCTCCCCTGCTGTCTACCTCCCCCTCGGTTCTTTCTTCCTGCTGACTACCTCCCCTCGTTCTTCCTTCCTGCTGACTACCTCCCCTCGTTTCCTCCCCCCCCCTCGGGTTTCCCCGCTCCCCTGCTGACTCCCCCCCTCGTTTTCCTTCTCCTGCTGCTACCCCCCCCCCCCCTTTTTGGGGGGGGTCCCACCCCCCGGGGGGGGGGGAACCCCCCCCCCCCGGTTTTCCCCCCTTTTCCCCCCCCAACCCCCCTCCTTTTTCCTCCTCTGACTACCTCCCCCTCGGTTCTTCCCTGCTGACTACCTCCCCCCTCGGTTCTCCCTCCCTGCTGACTACCTCCCCCTCGTTTTTCCTCCCTCGGCCCACCTCCCCCTCGGTTTTTTCCCCCCTTCCACCCCCCCTGCCCCCCCCCGTTTTCCACCTCCCCCTCGGTTTTTCCTCCCCTGCTGCCTCCTTCCCCCTCGTTCATCCCCCCCCCTCGTTTCCCCTCCCTGTTACTACCCCCCCCGTTCCTTCCCCCCTGCTGACTAAAACCCCCCCTGGTTCCCCCTCCCTCTGATACCCCCTCGGTTTCTTCCCCCTCTGACACCCCCCCCCTCGGTTTTTCGCCCTGCTGACCTACCTCCTCCTCGGGTTCCTCCTCCTGTTCCTACCTCCCTTCGGTTCCTCCTTCCCTCTGCCTAATTTCCCCTCGGGGTTTCCCTTTTCCCCTGCTGACTACCTCCCCCTCGGTTCCTCCTCCCCCCCTCGGTCTTCTCCTGCGCCTACCTTCCCCTCGTTCTTTTCCCCCCCCCCGGTTCCTTCCCGCGACACCCCCTCTGTTCCTCCTCCCCCTCGTGTCCTCCTCCTCCTCGGTTTCTTCGCCCTGCTGCCTACCTTCCCCTCGCTTCTTCCACCCCCTCGGTTTTTTTCCCCCCCTGCTGACTACCAAAAACCCCCCCTCGTTTTTCCTTCCCCGCTGACCTTTCCCCCCCCGGTTTCCTTCTCCCTGCTGACTACCTCTCCCTCGGTTCCTCCTCCCCCTCGGTTCCTCCTTCCCCTCGGTTCCTCCTCCCCCTCGGTTCCTCCTTCCCCTCGGTTCCTTCTCCCTGCTGACTACCTCCCCCTCGGTTTTTTTCCCCCCCTCGGGTTCCTCCCCTGCTCTCCTCCCCCTCCTTCCCCCTCCATCGTTCCTCCTCCCTGCTGACTACCTCCCCCTCGGTTCCTCCTCTCCCTTGCTTCCTCCTCCCTGCTGACTACCTCCCCATTGGTTCTTCCTCCCTGCTGACTACCTCCCCCTCGGTTCCTCCTTCCTGCTGACTACCTCCCCCTCGGTTCCTCCTCCCCCTCGGTTCCTCCTCCCTGCTGACTACCTCCCCCTCGGTTCCTCCTCCCTGCTGACTACCTCCCCCTCGGTTCCTCCTCCCTGCTGACTACCTCCCCCTCGGTTCCTCCTCCCTGCTGACTACCTCCCCCTCGGTTCCTCCTCCCTGCTGCCTCCCTCCCCCTCGGTTCCTCCCCCTGCTGACTTCCTTCCCCCGGTTCCTCCTCCCTGTGCTAACCTCCCCCTCGGTTCCTCCCCTCGTTTTCCCCCCTCCGTTTTTTCCCCTTTCTGGCTTCCTCCCCCGGGTTTTTCCCCCCCTCCCTGCTGCTTCCTTTCCCCCCGTTTTTTCTTCCCCTTCCGGTTCTTTCCCCCCTCGGGTTTCCCCTCCCTGCTGATCCTCCCCCTCGTTCTTCCTCCCCGCTACTACCTCCCCTGGTTCTTCCTCCCCGCTGACTACCTCCCCCTGGTTTTTTTCCTCCCCGCTACTACCTGCCCCTCGGTTTTCCTCCTGCTGCTACCTCCCCTCGGGTTTCCCCCCCCTCGCCCAAACCTCCCCCTCGGTTCCTCCTCCCTGCTGACTACCTCCCCCTCGGTTCCTATTCCCTGCTGACTACCTCCCCCTCGATTCCTCCTCCCTGCTGACTACCTTCCCCTCGGTACCTCCCCCTCGGTTCCTATTCCCTGCTGACTACCTCCCCCTCGATTCCTCCTCCCTGCTGCCTACCTTCCACTCGCTTCATCCTCCCCCTCGGTTCTTTCTTTCCCCTACAAAACCTCCCTCTCGTTTTTTCCTTCTCCCCCCGGCCCCCCTCCCCCTCCCGGTTCCTCCTCCCTGCTGTCTGCCTCCCCCTCGGTTCCTCCTCCCTCTCGGTTTCATACCCTCTCCGTTCCCTTCCTCCCCCTCGGTTCCTCCTCCTGCTGACTTCCCCCCCCTGGGGTTCCTTCCCCTTTCCCCCGTTCCTCCCCCCCTTCTTACTTCCTCTCCCCCCTTTTCTCCCCCCTGCTGCCTACCCCCCCTTTTCCCCTCCCTGCCGGACTACCTCCCCCTCGGGTTTTCCTCCCCCCTTCCTTCCCCCCTCCCCCCGCTGACTCCTCCCCCTTGTTCTTTCCCCCCCTGCCGACCACCTCCCCCTCGGTTCCTTCTCCCTGCTGACTACCTTTCCCCCCCCCCCCCCCCCTGTTTCCGCCTCCCTGCTGCTCCTCCCCCCGGTCCTCCTTCCTGCTGGCCCTCCCCCCTCTCCCTCCCCTTTCCCGCGGTCCTCCCCCCCGGTTCCTCCTTCCCCGCTGACTCCTCCCCTCGGTTTTTCCTCCTCCCTGCTGACTACCTCCCCCTCGGTTCTTCCTCCTCCTCGGTTCCTCCCCCTCGGTTCCTCCTTCCTGCTGGCTTCCTTCCCCCGGTTCCTCCTCCCTGCTGTTTTTCTTTCCCCCCCCTCCTCCCCCTCCGCTTCCCCTCCCCCTGCTGGGTTATCCCCTCGGTTCCTCCTTCCTGCTGACTACCTCCCCCTCGGTTCCTCCTCCCTGCTGACTACCTACCCCTCGTTTCTTCCTCCTCCTCGGTTCCTCCCCCTCGGTTCCTCCTCCCTGCTGACTACCTCTCCCTTGCTTCCTGCTCCCTGCTGACTACCTCCCCCTCGGTTCCTTCTCCCTGCTGACTACCTCCCCCTCGGTTCCTCCCCCTCGGTTCCTCCTCCCTGCTGACTACCTCCCCCTCGGTTTTTTTCCTCCCTGCGACTACCTCCCCCTCTTTGTTCCCCCCCTCTTCTCCCCCCCCCCTGGTTTTCCTCCCTGCTGTCTCCCTCCCCCTCGGTTCCTCCTTCCTGCTGACTACCTCCCGCTTGTCTTGTACATTGATGACTGTTTCCTCTCTTTGCAGGTGTCACCTGAATGACCTGGAGAACATTGTGCCGTTTCTCGGCGTCGGGCTTCTCTACACGCTCAGCGGTCCTGACCTGCACTTGGCGCTGCTGCATTTTCGCATCTTTGCCGGCAGCCGTCTGCTGCACACTGTCTCCTACCTGACCCCATTGCCCCAGCCCAGCCGGGCTCTAACCTTCTTCCTTGGCTACCTGGTGACCTTATCCATGGCGTTCTTCACGGTGCGCAGCCTGCTCTACCTCTAGGGGCCCCTATGGCCGGGGACGCTGGGTGTAATACTGGAGTAATACAATGGTTTTTTCACCTGAGCTTTTGTGTCTTGTCTCACATTAGATCTACAGCTCTGCAGGTTTCCATGAAGACACTGATCACGAGGGCGGCTGACAGTAACCCGTTCACTGCCCCAGACCACCAGGGACGCTAACACTAACCCATTATGCTGTGGTCAGCTATAGTGTGCTGCGGTCAGGTGCAGTTATATCCAGTGGGCTGTGGTCAGTCGTGGTCTGGGGTAGTCGGTATAGTCTCCTATGTTGTGTTGTGGTCAGATGTGTTGTACTGTGGCTGGATGTGGTTTGCTGTGGTCAAGAGTGGTTTGGTGTGATCTTCTGTGGTCAGGAATACTCTTCTGTGGTCTGGTGTGGTCAGTTGTGGTCTGCTGTGATCAGGTGTAGTCTTTTGTGTTCATGAGTGGTCTGCTGTGGTCAGTTGTGGTCTGCTGTGGTCGGGTATAGTCTGCTGTGGTTTGCTGTGGTCAGTAATAGTCTGTTGTGGTCAGTTGTGGTCTGCTGTGGTTTGATGTTGTCAGTAATAGTCTGTTGTGGCCGGGTGTGGTCTGCTGTGGCCGGGTGTGGTCTGCTGTGGTTGGATGTGGTTAGTTGTGGTCTGCTGTGGCTGGGTATAGTCTGCTGTGGTTTGCTGTCGTCAGTAATAGTCTGCTGTGGTCTTCGGTGGTTGGGTATAGTCTGCTGTGGTTTGGTGTGGTCAGTAATAGTCTGTTGTGGTCGATGGGCTGTGTGGTGGATATGGTTTTTCTGTGGTCAAAGGGGTTTGGGGTTGGGTCTTCTGTGGCGGTATTTTGGGTTTTATCTTCTGTGGTCAGTTTTAAATCTGCTGGGTCTTCGGTGGGGTTTGGGTATAGTCTTTTTGGTTTGGTTTTTTTGGGGCAGTAATGTCTGTTTGGTTTGGTGTGGTCAGTAATAGTATGCTGTGGCTGGGTATAGTCTGCTGTGGTCTTCGGTGGTTGGGTATAGTCTGCTGTGGCGGGGTGTGGGGGCAGTAATATTGTTGGTTTTGGGCTGCTGTGAAAAGGTTTTGTGGTCAGGTGTAGTCTTTTGTGGTCAGGAGTGGTCTGCTGTGGTCAGGTGTGTTGTGCTGTGGTCAGGTATAGTTAGGTGTGGTCTTCTGTGGTTGCTATAGTCTTATGTGTTCAGGTATACTTTGCTGTTGTCCGGGGCAATGGCTCAGGACCATCATGTCCTGTATGAAGCCTTCATATTGCTCGTCATGTTCCCGGAGGGAGGGGAGCGCAGCATCTCGGGCCGTCAGCCGTCTCCTCCTCCCATGCATGTAATTAGGGAAAAAGAAACCTCAAGCACTTAATAAACCTCTGATGATGATAATGAGACGGATCCTGAGCGAGTGACTCTGAGAGCAGTAATCACAGGTTGTGAGTAGAGCTGGTGCTGGAAGGTTCTCGTGGTGATTGGAGCCTCCTTACACCTCTCAATTCTGAAGGACGCACTCGCTGCGCTCCATATCCCTCTGGGGTCTATTGTGTAATTGTTCAGATCTGCACCTGAAGCTGCAACATCTCCTGAAAAGGAAGAGAATCAATAGCAAATCAGTAATAGCGGATTATCCTGAAGGGAGGGGGGACAAAACAATATTGTACCCAAAAAAAAAAAAAAAAAAAAAAACCCCCCCCCCCCCCCCCCCCCCCCCCCCCCCCCCCCCCCAAAAAAAAAAAAAAAAAAAAAAAAAAAAAAAAAAAAATTTTTTTTTTTTTCCCCCCCCCCCCAAAAAAAAAAAAAAAAAAAAAAAAACCTGGGGTTCCCCCCCCCGGGGAATCCCCGGGAAAAACCGGGTCCACCCCGTAGAGGAGGAATCCTGGAGAAAACCCTCGGGGAATCCCTGACCTCCACATGTAGAGGAGGAATCCTGGAGAAAACCCTCGGGGAATCCCCGACCTCCACCTGTAGAGGAGGAAACCGGGAAAACCTCAGGGGAAACCCCGACCTCCACATTAGGACTGAATCCCGGAGAAAAACCTCAGGGATCCCGACCTCCCACATGTAAGGGGAATCCTGGGAAAAAACCCCCGGGAATCCCCGACCCCCCACTGAGAGGGGGAATCCCCGGAGAAAACCCTCGGGGATTCCCCGACCTCCACATGTAGAGGAGGAATCCTGGAGAAAACCCGGGGGGTCCCACCCCCAATGTAAGGAAGAATCCGGGGAAAAACCCTAGGGAAACCCCGCCTCCACATGAAGGGGGAATCCGGGGAAAAACCCTCAGGGGAAACCCCGCCTCCCCAAAGTAGAGAGGGAACCTGGAGAAAACCCTCAGGAAAACCCCACCCCCCCATGTAAGGGGGAATCCTGGGGAAAACCCTCGGGGATTCCCCGACCCTCCAAGTAGAGGGGAATCCGGAGAAAACCCTCGGGGGAACCCGACCCCCACAGTAGAGGGGGAATCCTGGAGAAAACCCTTTGGGGGGAAACCCCGACCCCCACATGAGAGGGGAAGGAAAAACCTTGGGGAAACCCGACCTCCAATGAGAGGGGAACCCGGAGAAAAACCCCCGGGAAACCCCGACCCCCACTGTAGAGGAGGAATCCGGGGAAAAAACCCCGGGAAATCCCCGACCTCACATTTGGGAGGAATCCTGGGAAAAACCTCAGGGAATCCCCGACCCCCACAGTAGAAGAATCCTGGGAAAAAACCCCCAAGGGGAAACCCCGACCCCCCACATGTGGATGAATCCTGGAGAAAAACCCCCAGGGAACCCCGACCCCCCACATGTAGAGATGAATCCTGGAGAAAAACCCTGGGGGAAACCCCGACCTCCACATTAGAGGAGGGGAAACCTGGGGAAAACCTCGGGGGTCCCGACTCCCATTAGGGGGGAATCCCGGAAAAACCCTTGGGGAATCCCGACCTCCATATTAGAGAAAATCCGGGGGAAAAACCTCGGGGGAAACCCGACCTCCCCATGTAGGGAGGAAAACCAAAAAAACCCTAGGGGAAACCCCGACCCCCACAGAGAGGGGAATCCAAGAAAAAACCCCCAAATCCCGACCTCCACATGTAGAGGAGGAATCCTGGAGAAAACCCTCGGGGAATCCCTGACCTCCACATGTAGAGGAGGAATCCTGGAGAAAACCCTCGGGGAATCCCTGACCTCCACATGTAGAGGAGGAATCCAGGAGAAAACCCTTGGGGGAAACCTGCCTCCCCAAAGTAGAGGGGGAATCCTGGGAAAACCTTGGGGGAAACCCGACCTCCATGTAGAGAAGAATCCGGGGGAAAAACCCCCAGGAATCCCCGCCCACTTAAGGAGGTCTGGAGAAAACCTCGGGGGAAACCCGACCTCCACATGTAAGGGGGAAACCCGGGAAAACCCAGGGGAAACCCCACCTCCCCCAGTAGAGGGGGATCCCGGAGAAAACCCCAGGAATCCCCGACCCCACTTGTAGAGGGTAATCCGGGGAAAAACCCCCAGGGGAAACCCCGACCTCCACAGTAGAGATGAATCCTGGAGAAAAAACCCCCGGGAAACCCCCCACCCCCCACATGTAAGGAGGAATCCTAGAGAAAACCCTAGGAATCCGACCTCCCCTGTGAGGAATCCCGGGGAAAACCCTAGGGAAAAACCCCACCCCACATGTAGAGGGGAATCCCAGAAAACCCCCGGGGAACCCTGACCTCCAAAGTAGAGGGGGAAAAACCCCCAGGGGAAACCCCGACCTCCCAGTAAACTGAATCCTGGAGAAAACCCTCAAATCCCCGACCTCTACATGTAGGGGGAATCCCGGGGGAAACCCCAGGAATCGCCGACCCCACAGTAAGGAGGAATCCTGGGGGAAAAACCCCCAGGGAATCCCCCACCTCCCATGTAGAGGAGGAATCCTGGGGGAAACCCTCAGGAAACCCCGACCCCCCACATGTGAGACTGAAAACCTGGAGAAAACCCTCGGGAATCCCCACCCCCCACATGTAGAGGATGAATCCGGAGAAAAACCCTCAGGGAATCCCCCACCTCCAATGTAAGACTGAATCCTGGGGAAAACCTCAGGGAAACCCCCACCTCCCAAAATTAGAACGAAACCTGGAGAAAAAACCCGGGAAACCCTGACCTCCAAGTAGAGATAAAACCTGGGGGGAAAAAACCCCCGGGAACCCTGACTCCCAAAAAGAGAATCCGGAGAAAACCCCGGGAACCGACCTCCACAGTTTGAGGGGAATCCTGAGAAAACCCCAGGGAATCCCCCCGTCCACTGTAAGATGAATCCCGGAGAAAAACCCGGGAAACCCCGACCTCCACATGTAGAGGGTGAAAACCCGGGGAAAAAAACCCCCAGGGGAATCCCGACCTCCAATGTAAGACTGAATCCCGGAGAAAACCTAGGGGAATCCCTGACCCCAATTAGAAGGAATCCTGGAGAAACCCTCGGGAACCCCGAAATCCCCAAAATAGAGGAGATCCTGGAGAAAACCTCAGGGGAAACCCCGACCTCCACATGTAGAGGGGAATCCTGGAAAAACCCCAGGGAATCCCCGACCCTCCCCAAGTGAGGGGGAAACCTGGAGAAAACCCCAGGGGAAACCCCGCCTCCACATTAAGAAAGAATCCTTGGAAAACCCTAGGGAATCCCCGACCTCCCTATTGGAAATCCTGGGGGAAAAAACCCCCAGGGAATCCCCCACCTCCACATGTAGATTAATCCTGGGGGAAAAAAAATCAGGGAATCCCCGACCTCCCCTGTAGGGGGATGAATCCTGGGGAAAAACCCTCAGGGAATCCCCACCCCACATTTGAGACTGAAACCTGGAGAAAACCCCCAGGGAAACCCTGACCTCCAAGGGAAGACTGAATCCTGGGAAAACCTAGGGAATCCCGACCTCCAAGTAGGGATGAACCGGGGAAAACCCCAGGGAAAACCCGGCCTCCAATGTAAGACTAAATCCGGGGAAAAAAAATTCAGGGAATCCCCCCACCTCCACATGTAAGGGCTGAATCCTGGAAAAAACCCCTTTGGGAATCCCCCCACCCCACATGGGAACGATCCTGGAGAAAAAATCGGGGAACCCGCCTCCACATGTGGAGACTGAATCCTGGAGAAAACCCCCAGGGAATCCCCAACCTCCACATGTAGGGACTGAATCCTGGAGAAAAACCTCAGGGAAAACCCCGACCCCCGTTCAGGGAATCTCGACCTCCACATCTAGAGACTGAATCTGGAGGAAAAAACACTCTGGAAATCCGCCGACCTTCCACATGTAGAGGAGGAATCCTGGAGAAAACCCTCAGGGAATCCCCGACCTCCACATGTAGAGGAGGAATCCTGGAGAAAACCCTCAGGGAATCCCCGACCTCCACATGTAGAGGAAGAATCCTGGAGAAAACCCTCAGGGAATCCCCGACCTCCACATGTAGAGACTGAGTCCTGGAGAAAACCCTCAGAGAATCCCCGACCTCCACATGTAGAGGATGAATCCTGGAGAAAACCCTCAGGGAATCCCCGACCTCCACATGTAGAGGATGAATCCTGGAGAAAACCCTCAGGGAATCCCCGACCTCCACATGTAGAGACTGAATCCTGGAGAAAACCCTCAGGGAATCCCCGACCTCCACATGTAGAGACTGAATCCTGGAGAAAACCCTCAGGGAATCCCCGACCTCCACATGTAGAGACTGAATCCTGGAGAAAACCCTCAGGGAATCCCCGACCTCCACATGTAGAGACTGAATCCTGGAGAAAACCCTCAGGGAATCCCCGACCTCCACATGTAGAGACTGAATCCTGGAGAAAACCCTCAGGGAATCCCCGACCTCCACATGTAGAGACTGAATCCTGGAGAAAACCCTCAGGGAATCCCCGACCTCCACATGTAGAGGAGGAATCCTGGAGAAAACCCTCAGGGAATCCCCGACCTCCATATGTAGAGGAAGAATCCTGAAGAAACCCCTCAGGGAATCCCCGACCTCCATATGTAGAAACTGAATCCTGGAGAAAACTCTCAGGGAATCCCCGACATCCTCATTGTAGAGATGAATCCTGGAGAAAACCCTCAGGGAATCCCCGACCTCCACATGTAGAGACTGAATTGGAGGAAAACCCTCAGGGGGATTCACGACTATCCACATGTAGGGACTGAATCCTGGAGAAAACCCTCAGGGAATCCCGGACCTCCACATGTAGAGACTGAATCCTGGAGAAAAACCCTTCAGGAAACCCGAACCTCCACATGTAGAGGACATGATCCTGGAGAAATCCCTCTTGAATCCGCGACCTCCACATGTAGAGACTGAATCCTGGAGAAAACCCTCAGGGAATCCCCGACCTCCACATGTAGAGGAGGAATCCTGGAGAAAACCCTCAGGGAATCCCCGACCTCCACATGTAGAGGAGGAATCCTGGAGAAAACCCTCAGGGAATCCCCGACCTCCACATGTAGAGACTGAATCCTGGAGAAAACCCTCAGGGAATCCCCGACCTCCACATGTAGAGGAAGAATCCTGGAGAAAACCCTCAGGGAATCCCCGACCTCCCCATGTTTGAGGAGAATCCTGGAGAAAACCCACAGGGAATCCCGACCTCCACATGTAGAGACTGAATCCTGGAGAAAACCCTCAGGGAATCCCCACCTACACATGTAGAGGATGAATCCTGGAGAAAACCCTCAGGGAATCCCCGACCTCCACATGTAGAGACTGAATCCTGGAGAAAACCCCAGGGAACCCCACCCCCATATGTGAGAAAAAAATCCTGGAAAAAAAAACCCTAGGGAATCCCCCGACCTCCAAAAGAGAGAAGAATCCTGGAGAAAACCCTCAGGGAATCCCGTCCAATTGAGGAAAAATTTGGGAAAAACCTCAGGGGGTTCCCCGCCTTTCCCCGTAAAGGGGAATCCTGGAAAAACCCCCGGAACCCCCACCTCCAATTAGAGGAGAATCCTGGAGAAAAACCCCCAGGGAATCCCGACCCCCACATGTAGAGACTGAATTTGAAAACCCCCCAGGGGTCCCCCCCTCCACATGAGAAGAATCTGGAGAAAACCCCCAGGGGAAACCCGACCCCCACGTAAGGGGAATCCTGGAGAAAAACCCCCAGGGAATCCCGACCTCAATTTAGAAAAGAATCCGGGGAAAAAAACCCAGGGAATCCCCGCCTCCCATTAGAAGGGGAACCCGGGAAAAACCCAGGGAACCCCCTCCACCTTTTTAGAAAATCCCGGAGGAAAACCCAGGGAATCCCACCCAAAAATGTGAGACTGATCCTGGGGAAAACCCTAGGGATCCCCCCACCTCCCTGAAGAAGAATCCCGGAAAAAAAACCCCCCGGGAAACCCCCCCCTCCCATGTAGAGGAGAATCCGGGAAACCCTAGGGAATCCCCGACCTCCAATTAGAAGGGAAACCTGGAGAAAACCCTCAGGGAAATCCCCGACCTCCACTTTTAGAGATGAATCCGGGGAAAAAACCCTAGGGGTCCCTCCTTTCCCCCCATTGAGACTGAAATCCCTAGAAAAACCCTCAGGGAACCCCAAATCCACATAAAGACTGAATCTGGAAAAACCCCTCGGGAAATCCCCGACCCCCACATTTAGGAGAAAAATCAAAAAACCCTCAGGGAAAAACCCGACCTCCACATGAAAGAGGAAATCCCGGAAAAACCCTCGGGGAAACCCGACCTCCAATTAGAACTAAACCCGGAGGGGAAAAACCCCCAGGGGAATCCCCGACCTCCAATGTTAGGAAAAATCCTGGGAAAACCCTCAGGGAAACCCCGAAACCCCCATG
>JAODAL010074941.1:0-14185 GCA_025379985.1 Phyllomedusa bahiana
CTAAAAATACAAAAAATAAAATTACTGCAGTAAAATTTTAGCTTTGGGTTCAATTGTTTTAAAATGTTTGTTACAATTGCAAAGATCCCTATTTCTGTGCGTTTTCTGAAAAGACATAAACACCTGCTAATAAAACTTAAGGAGGTAACCAATGCCTGCATATCAGTTGTTTTTTTGCACGGGCTTCTACTGACTCCTTGTTTTTTTTTAAAATTTTGCCTATTACTTGCTCTTGTATCAAGTGTTCAAAAAAAACATCCTTTTTTGACCCCAACCAAAAACCTTACTCTGTCTTCTTTTGCATCCTCTGGAATAACCTAACGTTTTATTTGGGGCGCCCCACAGCCTGTCGACCACCCTGCAGTTCTTTCCATGTTGGCAAATACAACTTTTAGCAAGATTGTCAAAGTCAGGATCAGTTCTGTTCTAGAGTATGATCTCATTTGCTCAATAAAAAGTTTAAAGAAATAAAACAGAACAATTAAACGGAAACCCTATAGGGTATGGTTGAATGGAAATTAAAATTTTTTTTCCAAAATTTTCTATGTTCCTAAGGGTTAAATTTACAGTTTTTTTCTAATGCCCAAAATTTTTTTTTTCCTAAAAGCTCTAGGGGACCCTTACTATTATTTCTGGACCTTGTTGTAGAAACCCAAAGTTGTTTCCTCATAATTTCAAAAATTCTTTTAGCTTGTAAGGACATATCCTAACCCAAGTTTTAAATTTTTTTAAAGTAGAAGGTTAAATAAAACGCAACCTTTGCTATCCTCCCAGCGCAGAAACCCGCTGACCTTTAGATATTTCAAAATGTTTTATGTCTGCAAACAACCGAAAAAACCCAACTTTAAGAAAAATTAGAGGTTTTTTTAGTATAAAATTATTGATAATTATTAAATGAAGTAATTTTTAAAAAAAATGAATAAAATAAAAAGGTTTTCCTAAATGATGAATTATATTGTATGTCCAATAAAAATATAATTTTTTTTCATAACGATATTCCCACCACTGAAGCTTTTAAAACTCTTGCCCAAAATTTTAAAAAAAGGGGTACAGCATTTAGAACGTCTCTTTTTTCTGTCGAAATGTATTGCACATACACTCAAGTTAATTTATAAGTTGGACACCGCAAAAACAAAGTTGGGAGATATTTTCATCTCCATATCATGTATAAACAAACAAAAATAAATTCCACATGTATTTTAATTATTAATTTCATTTTTTTATTTGTTCATTTCCAAAGAAAAACCCTGAAAAAAAAATTGGAAAGATAAGGTTTTTTTTTTCTACGTTTACAAAGGTTTTTTTTTCCATGGATGTACAGATTTGGAAAAAATTAGACAAAGTGATTTGTTAAAGTCGCAGACTTTTTTCAAGTAATAAAGCATTTTAATCATCGTGTTTGGAAAAAGGGAAATGGCAGGGAATTCTAGATTTTTCAGCAAAACTTGCCGCATGGGCAGGATTGAACATACTGTAACTCTGATCCCAGTCTTCCTACTTTTTTATGTGCCTACAAAAAAGACGCAGCATTTTTATTATTTTTATTTTGATAAATATTTATTTTTATAATTTCTTTTTGTTAACGCTGTTTAATTTTTAAATTATTTTTTTTAAATGTGCTTTTAAATTGCCGTACAATGAATATATATGCTGAGATCATTTATGGTTATGTTCTTTAGCTGGCACATTATTATTTTGATTATTGCAGTATTTTATTTATTTCTATTTTTATGAATAATTGTTAATTACATGGCATATTTTTTTTATTTTAAATTGAAGTTTTATTAGAAGTTTTCAATATTTTTATTATTTTTATACCACTTAATTTCAAACTTCCTCTGAATCCTTGACCAGGAGTAAGAGTTTTTGTTAGCTCATTAAATCATATAGCTGTTAATGTACAGATGTGCCAATATATTCCATATACTATGTCATTTATGTTACGTATATATTTTTTATCAGTCTCGTGCAGTTGAAAAAGGAGTTATCACTGAAACGCATTTCTGCTAGACGAATGTCACATGATCGGCGACATAAATTGCTGTTGCATTTTATTTTGCATTTTGTGCAAACTTTCCCATTCCAACTATTTGCACATGTAGATTTAGATTTTTTAGTTTTATTTTTTTTATTTTTGGAGGGGGGGCTTCCATTGGAAGTTATACTTTTTGGTAGTTCATAGTATCCTTGCATTCAGTTTTGGAGGAAAGGTGTGTCCCTGCTATTCTGTGCAGAACTAAGGACTAACTCTATTATTGCTATTTGTGTACAATGTGTGCTTAGAGTGGGTTTTCCTTACTATAAGGATTGCCTTTTTTGTTGTTAAAGATCTTCGCTAAATAAGTCACTTTGCAATGTCCGATTAATAAATACTACCTATTCTGATACATCCCTCCTCTGTATGGGCTGCATCAGCTCCTCAGGTCTATAGCTACAGACCTGTTCAATCTCTCATAATAGGCTGCCAACACTGGTTGCTACAGATACAGACCTGGCTTCTACTGCAGCCTATTAGAAGCCAGTAAACAAGCCCCTGATTTCAAAGTGAAACCAGAAAAAGGACTGATGACGATAAACAATAGGGAGAACAACCCTTTAATAGTACTAAAGGTGAGCCTCTTTCCATTGTAATCTTAAACTTTTTTCAAATTACCAGCCAAGAAGTGCTCCCCCACCTTTTTTCCTTTTTTAGTATTATTGGTTAGTAACGGATATAACTTCATTCCCAGCCTTCTTGCTTCTTATGTGCTATATTAAATGAGACTGCAGCTTCGCTAGGGTCAGGTTAAGGTTCTCCATCCATGCCTTTATCATCATCTGCCTTGCTGTCCATCATCTATTGGTAAATCAACCAGCATGGCAATAATAACAAAAAGTAAAAGGAACCAACAAAACTATATTTTAACCAACAAAAAAAGAGCCCTTAAAAAATCCATAGATGGGAAAACAAAAAAGTTATCGGTCACTGAAAATAGCACAAATAAAAAAAAAAAGAAACAATGTGAATTATGATTTTCTCTAGTATGTTCGAGCGATTACGTTGGCCATCGACATCGGTCCGAGATTTACGATAGCGTGTGACCATCATCGTGACAAATAGTCGATGGTCGAAGGTAGAATCATATGAAGCGATGACCATTAAAATTCTATGGGCAGAGCAACAAGACACCTCATCTCTTACCACCCAAAAAGGGCAGGATAATCTGGAATTAAAAATCCACAACAGTCAAATGGATATGTGGCTACATCTTAGTCAACACACTTAGTGTTTATAAAAGCCACAGAAAAAAAAATACAGATCCATTCACTATCTCAGCTCATTGTACCACAGCATGACCCTTAAAACCTGCATCACCCAAAAAATACAAAGTGCAGAATAGCAGTAATGATTTAACCATCATTTTACCTTGAACTGACATTGATATCCCTGTCTGTAAGTGACAGCATGAGCCCCAAACCTGCATGACGCCCAGATATAAAAAGGTGCCAGAAAAAGATCTTTTCAAACCACCATGTTTAGTTTGAACAGACATTGACTATCCCTGTCCTGGCCACAGCAAGACCCCAACCCTGTATGACCCCAAGATTAAAAATTGCTTAAAAATGAGTCTTGTCAACCACCATTTTAGTTTCCCACGACATAGCCTATCCCCTTTCCTGGGCCACAAGCATGATCCCCAACCCATCATTAACCCCTTATTAAAAAGTGCCAGGAAAAAGGAGGTCTTACAAACCAACCATTTTAGTTTCACTGTACATGACTATCCCTGTCCAGTACCACAGTCATGACCCCAAACCAGCGTGACCCCAGTTAAAAAGTGCCGAAAAAGAGTCTTTCAACCCACCATTTTATTTTCCACTGGACATTAGACTATAACCAGTCCATGCCACAGCATGAGCCCAAACCAGCATGAACCAAGAATTAAAATGTTCCGTGAAAAAGGAGTCTTTCAAACCAACCATTTTAGTTCACTGACATTTACTATACCTGTCCTGATCCAGCAGCATAGCCCCAAACCACAATGACCCCAAGAGTTAAAAAGGTGCCCCGAAAAAGGAGTAATTCAACCATCATATTAGTTTTACTGGACATATACTGTCCTGTCCTGGTAACGCTTGCCCCTCCGTATGAGTGCTGACCAATTTGAGCTTCACTTGAAATACAGGAGTAACGCACCTGTTCCACCCAGGGGCCCTTTTTCTAGCATTCTTTATCTCATTTACTCAACGTGGATTAAGGAAATTGTCTCGTGTCACTTTGTTCTCTGGTCCTGCTCCATACTCCATGTGTCCCTCGAAATAACCTACATCTGTTCGAAGTTATCCTGGTGACCTCCTATACAATCAGATGAATTTTATTTACCAGCTATTTATGTACATGCAAGTTTTTTATTAGTTTACATTCAGACAGACACATATTACAATAGGATGGAATCCCACCATGTCTCTAGTTACCTCTTTTTAATTGTATCAAATGGGTTTTCTCAAAACAGGGATTGATAGCTCTGTTAAAGATCTTGCAAAAACAAGTCAATTTGCAATATGTGTCCATCAACAGTGTCCGACCTATTTCTGTTTCTGACCGCAACATCACCCTTGAGCCACTTTTGACAATTGTAGAGGAACAAATGTCCTGTTATAAAAACATTTTTTTTATTAATATGACCTGTATTATAGCTGCATGTCACAGCAAAATTGCCCCCAAAAATTCAAGCATGACCCTTGAGGCCACTTTGTACAAATTTGATGAAGAACATAATGTCTGTTAGAAAACAACATTTTATTTTTTATAAAAGACCGTATTATAGCTGCATGTCACAGCAAAATTGCCCCCAAAATACAAAGCATTACCCTTGAGCCAATTTGGACAATTGAGAAGAACAAATGACTAGGTTAGAAACAACATTTTTTTTAATCTTTTTATTTTTAAAATTATAATAATATGATTGAGAAGTTGAGGTGTGAAAACCTGTAGAAAATGCATGCAATTTCAAAGCAGCAAGACCAAAAAAATTATAAAAATGACTTCTCAGCCACTGATTTAAAAATTGTACAGGGAGAAATGCACATAGAAGTCCACATTTTCCTGTTCCAGAAGGACCACGATTATTGCTGTATCTCACAGCTTACATGACCCTAAAAATTATAATATACTTCTCAGCCAACTATTAACAATGGTGAGGGAGAAATGGTACTTAAAATCACATTTCTGTTCAAAGGACATAATAAAAGCAGTATCTCTCAGCACCTGATTCACAATACCATTGACAATGCGAAAACTTCTAAAGATAAAGTGAGTAAAGTGGAATAAGGTGGTTGTCATGAAACCCTTGCATTCTTTTACATCTCCTCACGTTTACATAAATCAGCAAATTTAACTTGTGAAAAGTGAATAAAAATTTGCAGTAAGAAAATTATCATTTAAAATTTTTTTTCAAGAGACCAATTCTGTTTGAAGAGTAATGTGAAGTAGACCTGGACAACTAATCGATGGACCTCGCAATTGGGTCCCCCAACATCATCAAGGATCCATGCCTGATTCATCTTGATGAATAGTCAAAAACGATCACAATAATCTTGTTAAAGCCGGATGCGTTTGTCTGTAATGACCCCTCCAGCTGTGCTTACGGTACGCTCAGAAATGCTCTGGCTGCTGGGGCATGAAAACACCTCAATGCGTGGCGAGCGAGCTCGGGCCATTCGTCCATTTTTTGATACCCAGCAAAGTTCTTTTGGTTACCGAACACATACAAAACACGGTGTTGTGAGACAAGATAGTCGTGCACCATGAATCTTAATCTGGAGTCTCTGTGTTGATGGATGTTGCCCTGCATTGCAAGCGTTGGTGAGGTGGTAAATAAAGATTTCCAGAGCTCACCCATTAGGCTTCTGCCACCTTGCCCTGCTGCTGCTGATGCGCTAACGGCGTACTTGTGCATTCTACTGCTGTCACGACGGCTGATGTTGTTTCCACCGTGACATTTGAAGAACAGAAGCAGACGCAACAGATGTCTCCAGTTGATCAATTCATCAAGGACTCATTTCCTGCATTTTACTCTCTATTTGGTGGATGGAAGTGAAGTGCTGAGTTTTGGATTTGTTACCGGATTCATGAGGGTGGCCACCCAAGTAACTTTTGTACATTATGATTGGGGCTTAATGCGAGGATACATGATGGAGGAAATGGCGCATCCAAGCACGTCATGTGAGAGATGGAGCCTTGATTTTCCTCCAAGCCTCTGGTCGATGGTCACTAGCAAAACTGAGTCTTCCTCATTATTCCTCCTGCCGCATCAAATTCGTCGCCAATCTGTTTCCAAGGCAGGGACTTCGGTAACGGTCCGTGTCTAGGAAAACCTCCTCCTCCTCCTCCGCTTGCCCCTCCGGCACGCTTAACACAGCCCTGACATGCCTAGATATGATGCACACTGAGAGCTTATGCGCTGCCTTGCACTACCCTGGACCCCGAACCACTGCCTCATAGAAGACCGAAAAAATTGAGAAACTGTCGGGCCTGTGTATTCGATGGAGAGAAAGGCTCCGTGTCCCCATACTGTTGTCCGTCTCCTCCTCCGTCGTCTGGGCGGGACCCTTTGTTTCAGAGTGGTCCAACGATCGTGACCAGAAAACTAAGATCACCACAATGCCCATTCTGACTATGGCAATCGTCCGCACTGACCATTTTGGTGGCTTTTCAAATCTGGCAAGATGGTGTTGCAGATCTCATTCATCCTCCTCCACTCTCGGAGGCTCAACACCCAGATGTCGCACCGCTACTTTTCAGGCCATGTGCACTTCGTACTGATTTAATGGCATTGCGCTGAGCCACAATCTATCTTGGAGCATGTGAAAGTAGAATGAGGGTGAATTCCAGCATGAATGCCACGTCAACATATGAGATGGTTACGGGGAGTCCGAGTCTGACGCTGCAACGCAGCCAGGCGTGACTAAGCCGGGTGCTGAACGGTCGGAAGAGTGCGAACTAGTACTTCGAGGCCTTCCTCAGCAGGCGTCCAGACCCGGTAGCTCTTTAGAAGTATTATTTCTGGACAACAAAGGTTCATTGATATGTGCCCAGGCAAGGGATGTGCTCCCGCCTACCGATCTTAAGGGTGGCCAGCAGATTTCGCCGTTATTGCACAACAGGCCACCTTCCCAGGCATAAGTTCTTTGTCACCCAGCCCAGCGCTTCCACGGTACTCAGTTGCAGAGAGCCGTCCACAGCTCCTGACCTGTGTGTGGACGTCCTCCAATACCGATTAAATTACAACACTGTCCTGTGATTCTATTGCACGAGAAATGCCACCAGAGACCTTTGGGGAAAGAACCCCTGCGCGCCATCCCTGCGGTTTTGGAAGAGCGTGGGCGCCGAGCCTGAGAGCCCACCATCACCCCCAGAGACTCCACCCAGCTCACCCATGAGCTGTCAAGAGATAAAGCGCTTGGCCGTGCTTACTAGTCCCATGTGTCTGTGGTCAGATGGACTTTTCCGACACAGATGCAGACAACCAGCGCTGTTGAAATTTTATATGACAACGTGGCTGGCCAGGGCAGGGACGGCTTTCTGTCTAAAGAATTGCCTGCTCAGCATCTGGTATTGGTGGCAGGCAAGGGCCATGTGTGGCAGAACCCATTTGAGTCCCACCAGCCCGGAAAGGCCACATTTCGCAAGTCCAAAAGCCCTGCAATGCGACATTCAGGTATTTGGCTTTAGGATGGATATGTTATTAAAAGGTTTGTTGGGGTTTTATCTTCAGCTCCCAAAGACCTGGAAGACAGAAGGCTGGCTGCTAGACTGGCCACTGTACGGCGTGCAGGTCATCAAACTGGCGGAAGGAGAAGGGGTAGGATGGGTCTCAGGTGGTGCTGGTGGTACTCAGGCGACGGTGGAGGCTGAAGCGGAGGCTGATCCCTGATCATGACTCTGAGAGACATGGGCAGCTGAGGAACGCTTGGTGGTGGCGGAGGAGGAGGAGGCGGAAACAGAGGGTGTGACAGTGGTTGGAGGCCCGGCGTCGGTCTGGCCTTTTTTGGCCAAGTGTTGCCTCCATTTCAACTCATGCATTCGCAGCATGTGACTAGACATGTTGGTGGTGGTTAACCACCTAAGGTTCTTGCCTCTACTTATGCGTTTACGGCAAAGGCGGCATATGACATCGCTGGGTGAATCAGAGGCTTGCTCAAAGAAGGCCCAGGCTTGAGAGGTCCTGGACCTTTTTGATGGCGATAAGCGAGGATCGGGGTTTGCGCTGACCGTGGCTGTCGGAATCATATCAGTGGACTTCTGCGACTGCCCTCTTCCTTTTTGAGGCGGACCCCGTACTGACACTACCCCATCGTCTTCCTCCTCGTCCAGTGATGACGCGCTCGCAAGCAAATTCTGCTGAAAAGACCACGTTTGATCCGCAATGTCGTCATAACTCATCATCAACACAGGTGACTTCGTCGTCCTGATATTCTGCATTCAGGAGCTGCGGGCTACAAGCAAGAGGGACTGCAAGGCATTGCCGACCGCCCGGGATTGTTGCCAATTGACCGGCTTCCTTCTCCTTCTCTGATGGCATCAGTAACTGGGTGTCAGAGCAGGGAAAATCATCATCTTTGGCCTCTTGATCTTTTGACTTGCCTTCTGACCCCAACCGCATTTTGTCATCAAAGAGGTCTTCAGAAAATGGATTATCCACAGTGGTGGGTACACGAGTTGACATTTGGGCTGCTTCATGTTGGACGGATGCTGATGATGCTGATGACGACATTTGTGGCCGTGACTGGGAGGACGAGGTGGTAAGACTGCTGGATGCAGGTTGCATTAACCACTGAAGGACAGATTGGCGACGCTGTTCGTTACTGAGATTCACAGGGCCCTGACCCAGCGATGACAGGCCTGAAGGTCCTGCAACCGACAATCCGCTGGCATACGTGTTGTCGTCAGCACTGGAAGGAGCACCTTCTCTCGTACCTCTACCTCCATGTCCTACCCCCCTCCTTGCTCGCTTACCACCTGCATTTCGCTCCATGTTCAGAAATATAAAAATTTGAGAAGTGTATGGAAGAGTTTTTGGGAAGTCTCTTATTAAAATACGGCAAATCACAGCTATTCTCAAATCCCTCAAATCAAAACAAAATTGCTGTATTCACATTTAACTGCAAAGTAGATCTATCAACAAAGCTGGCCTGCGCCAAAGTGAAAAAACACGTATCTGAAATGTATTCGGATAATACAAGGTATTTTTGGCACCTTTCAATTCACCTGTAGTGACTACAAATTGCTGTATTCACATTTAAATGCAAGGTGCCTCATTGAACAAAGCTGTAGTGCGCCAAAGTAAAAAAAACACGTATCTGAAATGTATTTGGATAATAAAAGGTATTTTTGGCACCTATCAATTCACCTGTGGTAACTACACAATTGCTGGATTCAAATTTAACTGCAAAGTAGATCTATCAACAAAGCTGGCCTGCGCCAAAGTGAAAAAACACGTATCTGAAATGTTTTCGGATAATACAAGGTATTTTTGGCACCTTTCAATTCACCTGTGGTGACTACAAAATTGCTGTATTCACATTTAAGTGCAAGGTGCCTCAATGAACAAAGCTGTAGTGCGCCAAAGTAAAAAAACACGTATCTGTAATGTATTCGGATAATAAAAGGTATTTTTTGGCACCTATCAATTCACCTGTGGCGACTACAAAATTGCTGTATTCAAATTTAACTGCAAAGTAGATCTATCAACAAAGCTGGCCTGCGCCAAAGGGAAAAAACACGTATCTGAAATGTATTCGGATAATACAAGGTATTTTTGGCACCTTCAATTCACCTGTGGTGACTACAAAATTGCTGTATTCACATTTAAGTGCAAGGTGCCTCAATGAACAAAGCTGTAGTGCGCCAAAGTCAAAAAACACGTATCTGTAATGTATTCGGATAATAAAAGGTATTTTTTGGCACCTATCAATTCACCGATGGCGATTACAAAATTGCTGTATCAAATTAACTGCAAGGTGGCTCTCCTCAACAAATCTGGACTGGGAAAAAGTGCAAAAAACACGTATCTGTAATGTATTCGGATAATAAAAAGTGTATTTTTGTGGCACCTATCAAATCACCTGTGGTGGACTACAAAATTGCAGTATTCACATTTAAGTGCAAGGTGCCTCAATGAACAAAGCTGTAGTGCGCCAAAGTCAAAAAACACGTATCTGAAAATTTATTCGGATAATAAAAGGTATTTTTGGCACCTATCAACCTGTGCTGACTACAAAATTGCTGGATTCTAATTTAACTGCAAGGTGGATATATCAACAAAGGTGGAATGGGCAAAATTGAAAATGAACACCTATCTGAAATGTATACTGATAATTAAAGTGGAGTTTTGAACCTAACAAAGAGACCTGCAGTTACTAGAAAAGATGTGTATCCTAATATAAGTTCAGGCTGCCCAATATCCAGGAAATATTTCAATAGAAAACTGTTAATAATAAAGCTATTGCAGTGCAATGTCTACACTAAGTCTTGGTGAACTTTATCCAGTATTCTTTATTGAGCTTGTCTGTGTTCGCCCGCAGGCCACCCCCCCCCCCCCCCGCTCCTCCCTGTGACTTTACAGCGGTAGATGCTCCTTTAAAATTCTCCACCTAACTACATAAAATCTTCCAATCTCTAATCTAACTAAGTTGTAAGGATCACAGCGAACAGTAGAGCTTTCTCTGTAAAGAAATAGAATAATTTCGCTGAGCTGTTTGGCCACAGGCAGAGCGCACGTCCTACTGCTATGAGACGCTGAGAGACACTGAGGCTGAACAGGAAGGGCTGTTCTATGTAAAACGAGTTCATGTGATTTTCCAGCCAATCGCAACCATACACATCCCAGTCATGGCGTCGCACAAACATCTCACCCTGCTCTATTCTATAAGCTGATTTGCTGGCCGCCAAAATGACAGGAATCGCCGAAAATTGCGCGATCTTAATAAATGATGCACAGATTTTAACCTAAATTATCGCATGATCAAAAATTTCGATCAACATAAAAACTGTGCCGATTTCAACTTTGTCGATAATAATCGCTCAACACTAGTTCTTAGTACTAAACAAAAACTCTAAAAAGGTGGCATCATTGGAATTATACTGACCTGTAGAGTACATGCTGTTTATACCAAACAGTAGATTTCATAAAAATGAAACCTCCACAAGTATGGTGCATTTTTATTCATGTTCCACTTCTCAAAGAATTTTTGGGGATTTACCAGTATATTAAACGGGAAGTTAAAGGTTACATTTAAAATATACATTATACGACTATGTAGATGGGGAAAAAAAAACTTTATGGTTCATGCAAGGAAAGAAAAAAACACAGCAATAATCAAAACTCTCTGCTGGGGAAAGGGGTTAAAAGGACTAAAAGCTAATTGTGACAGGCTTTAATTTGTCCCAGTGTTCTTGTTTTCCCGCTATGAGGGCTCACAGTGTAACATATAATAAATAGTAGATTTGTTTTGCATTGAGCCATAAAAGGTTCAAGGGCCTTTGGTGTACCTCAGCAAACTACTGTTTTTTATATGAAATCTTACAGTTTTTTTCTTCGGATTCAAAATGAATAAGACTAAAAATGAATTGCAGCATATTCTAGCAGATGCTGTTCTCAAAGGTATTCCCCTCTACAAGCATTGCTCCTAGAGAGAAGATCTCTGTAGGTATGAAAGATTATGTACAGCACCACACTACAAGCTGAGACATGTACATAAGCAGTGAGAGTAAATCTGTATTCTATAATAAGCCAATATTCAAGAAAATCAAATGTAATATGGGAAATATAGATTTTGAGAAATAAACCATAACTATCGAATCATTAATTGTTCACATTGAACCTGATCTATGTGTAACTTTATTCAAGTTTTAAAAAAAACTGTTGTAAAGGTCATATTGAAATCTATACAAAAAAGAAAAATGAATAGTTTATTATTTTGAATAAAATAAGAAAGATGAGGTGGTTCAGTTTATTATATAGAATGTATGTGAATTATAGTTTTTCTTTCCTGGTTAGATTTTAAACTCTACTTTGTGCTTAAAACCATAGGCCTACAAACTTAGCAAATTTTAGTATGGAAATGTCAGAGACATTTGTATTCTCTTTATTTTTATGGAGATAAAAGGTTATTTGCTCTTGCAAAGATTTGTCCTTGCCATAAGGAGGTTCTTTAAATTTGTTAGAATAAAAATATTCAACCATTTTCAAAAAATTAATTATTTAGAATATTTGCATATGTAGGGTTTTAAAGTGCCCGAAGCACTGAATATTAATCATACTATCTCATTAGCTATATAAAATATGAAGGATTATACAAACTAAACTTTCTACAATGAAGCCTATGAGCATGCATACAGCTATTTAAAACATTTATCAATAATGAGTCTTATCATACAATGTCTGTATGTTTTATACAATCCAGTGGAATCTAGCAAATTTTCCAGGCTATGATTCACTTACAGACAAATATCACCTAAAATCCTATAAATGGGCTTATGTAAAGACAGAGCATACCTCCTAACTTTTCGTAAAAGAGGGACAGCCATGCCCTGCCTAATACCAAGCCCAAGTAACATGATTATGCCCAGACTTTGTCACTCTGCAAACTGAAAAATTTGAATCCAATAACTCACTGGTAACATCTCATGGAATTGGAGTCATTTACCTACCCTGTTCTTCTCGATCCGGGCTAGACCAACATAATGCTTTTAAAGCTTTATCATCGGATTTTCCTGTGGGTCGGTAGAAGTCTTTGCAATTTGCAACTTCTCCAATCCAAAGATGGGCTATTATGTTATCTACAATCCTCTACTGTTGTAGATTACAAACCTCCCCTTCAACTACAAGGCTCGGACTCAATTTATTGTTTTGCAGTTGTTGTTACTTGTTTTCTTTTTTCTTTCATGACATAAGATCAACACTGGACTCCATTTCAGAACATATTTGTCGCGTCAGAGGAGGTGCAGTGGGCCCTGACTGCCACCCAACCCACTGTCCCTGCCTACTTGTCGTGCTGCCCTAAATGGCAGACCCCAACTGGACAACAGTCCCTACTCTACTACGTGCAGGGCCGTCAGGGAAACGCAAAGTCAACAGTCCGGGTTGATAATGCTACGGGTACGCCAAAGCCACAAATCGGAAAGCCAATAGAATAACGTAAGCCAAGCCAAGGGTCAAAACCAGGAGGTAACGTAGTACAGAATCAGAGGACGAGAACGAGGTCAGGAAGCAAGCCGAGGTCAGGGTAACAGAGCAACAAGCAAACGGGGAACAGGAGAAACACGAAGGGTAACCTTTCACAGGCAAAGATAAACCAAACTGAGCCAGTTTAAATGAGCCGCCTGGACACCGCCCCAGCAGCTGATTGGTTCGGCCTCCGGGCTCCTCTATTGGCCTGAGGGACACACCCTCTGAGCTGATTAGGAGCCGAGCTGTCACTCCTAACAGCCAGGCTTCTCCCTGGGCATGTCCCCCGCCTGGAGGGATTAACCACTGTAGCACCTTGCTCCTCCACGGCCACAACATGTGCCGTGACAGTACCCACCCTTTTAGGAGGGGCCATTGGAACCTCTCCTGGTCCGGGTGTGAATTCCCTGATCAGAGATTTGGCATGAACGAATCTGTCCGGAACCCACGACCTCTCCTCCGGACCATAACCCTTCCAGTGGACCAGGTATTGCAGCGATCTCTGCACTCTACAGGAGTCCAAGATACGAGCGACCTCATATTCCATTTCACCCTCAACGTTTACAGGAGGAGGGGGCTTGGAAGGCGAAGTCATAGCCGGTATGTACCTCTATAATAATGATTGATGAAAGACATTATGTACCCGGAGACAAGGCGGTAACTTCAAACGGTATGCCACCGGGTTAACTACTTCTTGCACAACATACGGACCCACAAAACGTGGGTCTAGTTTACTGGAAGGCACCTTAAGACGTAGATTACAGGTAGACAACCAAACCTTATCTCCCACAGAAAAACCACTGGAGCAGATACGCCTCCTGTCCCCCTTCCTCTTTTGGATGCTCTGGGCGTTGAGCAAGTTCTTCTGAATTTGGGCCCAGACTGTGCACAGATCCTTAACAATAACATCCACCCCACTATGGTCAGAAGTAGCATTAGAAAAAGATGCTGTCGGGGGTGAAAAACCCTAAAAA
>JAODAL010074942.1:0-14185 GCA_025379985.1 Phyllomedusa bahiana
TTAAAGCGCGTTGTCTGCATCTGTGTCCGGAAAAGTCCATCTGACCACCGACACATGGACTAGAACACGGCCAAGGCCGCTAAAATCTCTGTGACAGCTCACTGGATAGCTGGGTGGATGTCTCTGGGGGTGACGGTGGCTCTCAGGCTCGGCGTACGCTCTTCAAAACCGCAGGGATGGTGCAGGGCTCTTTCATCCAAGGTCCTCTGGTGGCGTCACGTGCCCAGAGAAACCAGGCCGTGTTTAACTTAATCTGTCTTGGAGACCGTCCACACACAGGTCAGGAGCTGTGGACGGCTCTCCGCAACGAGACGGAGTGCTGGCTGGGTGACAAGAACCTTGTGCCAGGCAACGTGGTGTGCGATAACGGGTGAAATCTGCTGCCCGCCCCTAAGATCGGTAGGCTGGAGCACATCCCTTGCCTGGCACATGTCATGAACCTTGTCATCCAGAAATTTCCCGGGTCGGGACTGCCTGCTGAGGAAGGCTTGAGGTCTGAGTTCGCATTTCCGCCGTTCGCACCCTGCTTCATCCCGCCTGGCTGCGTTGCAGCATCAGCTCAGCCTCCCCGTTAACCGTCTCATTGTTGACGTGGCAACATGCTGGAATTCCACCCTCCACATGCTCCAGCGATTTTGGCAGCAGCGCAATGACATTACGCAGCACGAAGTGACACATGGCCTGACAAGCAGCGGTGCGGACCTCGGGGTGTTGAGCCACCGAGAGTGGAGGCAGGTGAAAGAGCCCTGCACCATCCTTGCCCGTTTTGAAGAAGCCACCAATCTGGTCAGTGCGGACAATGCCCTTGTCAGCATGAGCATTGTGGTGATCGTAGTTCTGGAATGATCGTTGGACACTCTGAAACAACAGGCCCCGCCAGCGACGGAGTAGGAGACGGACACAGATGTGGACAAGGAGCCTTTCTCTCCGTCGAATCCACAAGGCCCGACAGATTCACAATTTTATCGGTCTTCATTAGGCAGTGTTTCGGGGTCCAGGGCTTGTGCCAGGCGGTGCCTCAGCTCTCAGGGTGCATCATCTGAGGCAAGTCAGGGCTGTGTTGAAGCTGTGTCGGAGGAGGCGGAGGAGGATGAGAGGTATTCCTGGACACCGACATTACTGACGTCCCTGCCTTGGAAAGAGGTTGGCGCGAATTTGAGGCGGAGGAGGAAGATGAGGAAGATCAGTTTGCTAGTGCCCCTCGACCCAGAGGCTTGGGAAATCAAGGCTCCATCTCTCACATGTGCTTGGATGCTTCATTTCCTCCAACATGATCCACGCATTAAGGCCATCAAAATGAACAACAGTTACTGGGTGGCCACCCTCCTGCATCCCCGGTACAAAACAAAACCCAGCACTTTCATTCCACCCACCCCAATAGAGAGTAAAATGCAGGAAATGGAGACCTTGCTGATTGATCAACTGGAGACATCTGATGCGTCTGCTACACGTTCATCAAATGTCACAGTGGAACAACAACAGCGACGTGACAGCAGTATATTGCAAAGCAGCAGTAGAGGAAGCAGCAGCAGCAGGCAAGGTGGCATAAGCCTAATGGGTGACCTCTGGCAATCTTTATTTACCACCTCACCAATGCATGCAATGCAGGGCACAAATCCAACACACAGAGACCAGCTTAAGATCATGGTGCACGACTATCTGCGTCTCAACACCTTTTTTTTTGTATGTGTTCCGGACCCAATAGACTTCTGGGTATACAAAATGGACGAATGTCCCCAGCTCGATCGCCACGCCATAGAGGTGTTGTCCTGCCCAGCAGCCAGCGTCATATCTAAGTGGACCTTCAGCACAGCTGGAGGAGTCATTACAGACAAACGCATCCGGCTTTCCACAGATAATGTGGATCGTTTGACTTTCATAAAGATGAATCAGGCATGGATCTCTGATGATGTTGTGACCCCAATTGCCGAGGTCACCGATTAGTTGCCGGTCTACTTCACATTCCTCTACAAACAGAAATGGTCCTCTTGAAAACTTTTTTTTTAAAATGATAATTTCTTACTGCAATTTTTATTCTCAGTTCCCATCAGTTCATCTTGCTGGTTTTGCTGTGAGGAGACTGTAAAAGACAGCAAGGTTTCATGACAACACCGTATTCAATTTACTCACTTTATCGTTAGCAGTTTTCGCATTGTCAATGGTTTTGAGGTCATGTTGCTGTGAGATACAGCTATAATCATGGTCCCTTTGGAACAGAAATGTGGCTTCTAAGTGGCATTTCTCCATCACAATTTTTAATAGTGGCTGAGAAGTCATATTTTATAATTTTTTGGGGTCATGTTGCTGTGAGATACAGCTATAGTATATGGTCCTTTGGAACAGAAATGTGGTTCTAAGTGGCATTTCTCCATCAAAATTTTTAATAGTGGCTGAGAAGTCAGATTTATAATTTTTTGGGGTCATGTTGCTGTGAGATACAGATATAATCTTGGTCCTTTGGAACAGAAATGTGGCTTTTAAGTGGCATTTTTCCCTCACAATTTTTAACAGTGGCTGAGAAGTCATTTTTTATATTTTTTTGGGGTCATGTTGCTGTGAGATACAGCAAAATCATGGTCCATTGGAACAGAAATGTGGCTTTTGAGTGCATTTCTCCCTCACAATTTTTAACAGTGGCTGAGAAGTCATATTTATAAATTTTTTGGGTCATGCTGCTTTGAAATGAAGCAAAACTACAGGTCCTATTATAAAAAAAAAAATTGTTTCTAACAGACATTTGTTCTTCACAATTGTCAAAAGTGGCTCAAGGGTCATGTTTTGAATTCTTGGGGGCATTTTGCTGTGACAATGCAGCTATACTACAGGTCTTATTATAAAAAAAATGTTGTTTCTAACAGACATTTGTTCTTCACAATTGTCAAAAGTGGCTCAAGCGTCATGTTTTGATTTTTTGGGGGCATTTTGCTGAGACATGCAGCTATACTACAGGTCCTATTATAAAAAAAAATGTTGTTTTCTAACAGACATTTGTTCTTCACAATTGTCAAAAGTGCTCATGGGTCATGTTTTTGAATTTTTGGGGGCATTTTTGCTGTGAAATGCAGCTAGATTACAGGTCCTATTGTAAAAAATGGGGTTTCTAACAGACATTTGTTCTTCACAATTGTCAAGAGTGGCTCAAGGGTGATGGTGCTGTCAGAAACAATAATAGGTAGGACACTGTTAATGGACACATATTGCAAAATGACTTGTTTTTGCAAGATCTTTAACATAGCTAGCAATCCCAGTGAGACAACCCATTTAATACAATTAAAAAAAGAGAAACAAAGACCTGGTGGGATTCCAATACTATTTTTAAAAATGTGTTTTCTAGAATTAAACTACAAAAACAAACTGTTCCACGTACAAAATAAGCTGGTAAAAAAAATTCTCTGAATGTGTTCCAGGGAGGTACAGGAAGACTTGAACAGATTTAGGTTATTCAAGGACATGAGTATTGAGCACGGACCAAGAACCAAAAGAACAGAGACAATTTCCTCCAGCATGTGAGTAAAATGAGAAAAAGAATTGCCAAGACAAAGGCACCCTTGTGTTGAACAGAGCGTTAACCACCAGTAATTCCAAGTGATAGCTCAAAGTTTGGTCCCGCACTCATGACGGGAGGGGCCAATGCGCTACCCAGGTCTTGACTGTGTAACTGAGGAAGGCTGGAGGTCTATTACCTCACACTTCCGCATTCCCGCATGTCTGCTTCAGCACGATTGTTTTCGTTGCTGCGTCATAAAGCATTTTTACCGTGTTAATAGATGATCGGACGCCACATCTGGGCTCTCAGAAAACCGCACCGCACCCACTGTAACTCCAGCCCTGGCAGCTAACCTGTGCGTGTTAATAGATTGACAGACGCTAGCCAGGGCTCTCACCGCATCTCCACTGTAAAGTTCTGGCCCTGGCAGTTGGACCTCCGTGTTAACAGCTGGCTGACGGCAGCAGGCACGGCTCTCACCGTTAGGGGCTAATTCAAAGGGAGAGCTTCAAATTTCTCTAAAAAAATCATATTTTAAAAAGGTGATTTCTGTGATGTTAAGTGAGTGTCAAAAAAGGGCCTCCAGGCTTGGAAACAAATTGCACATTGAGGCTTAAAATTTTCTGGGCCTGGAGTCACTAAGGGGTCGCATCAATTGAACTCTCAGGGGAGTCTGTCCCTAAACACTGAAGAAGGTTTGAAGGAAAAATGAAACCAATTGAATTGATTTGGCTGAATCAACTCTCAGAGGCCAGGAGGGCAAATGTCTTTCTCAACTAAGAATTGTTTATTGGGGATTATTAGGACATTCTTATTACTTATTGGGTGTAACGTGACGAAATAAAAACACATCTACACGTTTAAAAAATAACCTTAAAAAAACTGGCGGAGGGGTGTATGTTGTATGTTATCACACCATGAAAAAAAAAGCAAAATGGATAATAATGTAAAACTATAAATGAAACTTCCCTAAATAAATCTGTCTAAACAATGTCCAGTTAACCAAAAAATATACTGAAATTACAGTCACTGTACAAAATAGCAAGTGCCTACTTGTGATCTTGTCAACCAAGTTAAGTAGTCATCTGTGGTACGGGACAGGTAAATAAGTCAATGTCCAGTTAAACTAAAAATGGTGTTCATAGACCTCCTTTTCCCAAGGCACTTTTTAATCTGTGGTCAGACAGGTTTAATGGGCATACGGTGGTAACAGAACAGGTATATCAAGTCAGGGAAACTAAAAGGTTGTTTGAAAGACTCCCTATTTCCGGCACTTTTTTAATCTGTGGGTCCAGACAGGTTTGGGGCTCATGTGCCTGTTGGGTGGCCCAGAAACAGGTATGTGAATGTCCAAGAACTAAAATGGTGAGAGGTTGAAAGACCCTTGTTTTTTTTCACGGCACTTTTTAATCTGGGGTCATGCAGGTTTGGGCTCCATGCTGTGGCTTAGGACAGGGATAGTCATGTCCAGTTCCAACTATAAATTGTGTTCAAAGAACTCCATATTTCCCAGCACTTTTTAATCTGTGGGTCAAGACATTTTAATGGTCATACTGTGGTACAGAACAGGTATAGGTCAATGCCATTTTACAAACTAAAAATGGTGGTTCAAAGACGTCCTTTTTCCGGCACTTTTGATTCTGGGGGTCATGCAGGTTTGGGGCTCATGCTGTGGCCCAGACAGCATAGTCCAATGACCATTCAACTAATAATGGTGGTTGATAGATCCTTTTTTCCCGGCACTTTTTAATCTGGAGGTCAACAGTTTAATGGTCATAACACTGCGGTCCAGGACAGGCATAGTCATATGTCCATTTCAACTAAAATGGTGGTTCAAAGACACCTTGTTCAGCGGCACGTTTTAATCTGAGGGGTCAGAATAGGTTTAAGGGTCATGCCTGCGTTCCAGATAGGATAGTCCAATGGTCCAGCTACAAGTAAAATGATGATTCAAATCATACTTCCCTTCTGGCACTTTTTAATTGTGGGTGATGCAGGTTTAAGGGTAGAGGCAGTGGTGCCAGACATGGAGTAGTGAAAGTGTTGACTTTTTTCTCTGCTTTTATAACCTAAGTGTGTTTGCCTAAAGTCGCACTATCCATTTGACTTTTTTGGATGAATTCCCAGCTTCTCCCCCAAGCCCTGTTTGGAGTAATAAAAACTATGTGTTTGTTCTTCTCGCCATAGACTATAATGGTCATCGATACAAGCTCGGCGATAAACATTATTCGTAAAAATCGTCCGTGATAATTGCCGATATCGACTATCGACCCGATGACATATCGGAATGTAATTCGCTCATCTCTAGTGGCGACTACATCTCGCGGCCAACATGAGTCCGGTGAGGAACCTGAAATGAAGGAGGAGGACATTAGCAATTGTCTGGTGAAATTAGTTGGATTTTCTAACCCAAGGTGACAAGAGGGGAGGATAGAGTCAGCTGGAGGAGGTAGATGAGGAGATGAGGACGAGGAGCAGATGCTCCCCCATAGCACCGTCGCATATACATTGGAGATGGAGGCCGGGACCCAACCGGATTCACTTGTGCAAAGCCCGCAGCATGCTGATTTTCCCATAGGCCTTAGTGACCGCCGAAGAAGTTATCATCCCGGCAGAGGTAAGACTTCTGGCGCTCCACCTTTATTGGACCCTCGCTAGCCAGTCCAAATGGGAGCCTTTTTTCCCCCAGCATGTTGAGATGTAGGACAAACTCAAATACTAACGGGAAATCCTCCGTAGTCCCAGTTGGCCTGCGCCCTATGTGCGCAAGTCGTCCACCATGCAAAGGTTCTGAACCGGGGGGTGTTTACTTCAGGCTCACGAACTACTCTACCTGCCGTGGCTGCTGGGGGAAAAGGTGGGGGGGTAAGCATAAAACCCAGCTCCATCAGCAGCAACATAATTAAGTCTGGAGTCCACTGATGAAGCAGCTTTCCTTCACCCGCCTAGTGAGGAGGGTTAGATCGCCAGCCAGCAGCAAGGGATCCTTGAGCAGTCCCTGAACCAACAGGTGGTGGCCTACTTGGACACACTCTGCCACCGCCCAGTTAGAAATCACGCAGGACTACTGGGCAGCCAAAACAGGATGTGTGGTCGCAACTTGCCGAAATTGCGATGGAGAAGCTGTCCTGCCCGACCCAGTAAATGTGGATCAGAGCGGGTTGTTCAGTGCGCAGAGGCCATCGTTACCCACCTAAGGAGAACCCCTTGTCCACGGGAAAAGTGGAACGACTTGACCTTTGTCAGAGAATCAGGCGTGGATCGTCCAGGAATCCACACACCAATGCCTTAGGCGTCAGACTACTCAGCATGACTCCTCCAACCAAACTGTGAGAAATTGAGTCTGGTTCAAACTACCTGCCTCAGCCACTATCTGATGGCCGTCACCCGCCTGATGCCCCACATCTGCTGACAGTTTCACCATCTGCCACCCAACCATCTTTACCAGAGGACTGGTATTGCCACCACACCTCCACACTCTGCATTGTGCGACTTTATGACCTCATTCATGCTTCTGATGTTTGCTGGTGCCGTGACATCCCACACTGTGTCAATGTGCCTCTCTCTGGACCCCTCAAGCTATTGCTCCTGCCGCCGTCACCTCCACTCTCTGTCATGTGCCACTCTTTGGCCGTACTCCTGTTTTTTTGCCACCAATCCTGAATGTCATTGTGCCACTGCCTGACCTCAAGTGAATGCATGCTGCTGTGAGCTGCTGCCCGGTCACTTTCCACACTGTATCATTTTTGCCACTCTGTGGCCTACTACTGTTTTGCCACCTCCAGAATGTTCATTGTTCCGACTGTCTGACTGAACCTCAATGCTGCTGCTGCCGTGCCCCTCCACACAGGTTCATTGTGCCACCTGAGGCCTACTCTTGTTTTATGCCAACCTCCAGAATGTCATTGTGGCAACTCTCATGACCTCATGCAGCTGCTGCCGTCCAACCTCCACTCTCTGTCATTGTGCCACTCTAGTGGCCTACTAAAAAAACCGGTCCTGTTTTGCCACCTCCATAATAGTCCATTGTGGCCACTTTGCCTGACCTTCAACTAGCAGCTGTCCTGGTGCCCTCCACACTGTCATTGATGCCACTCTGATGGCCTACTCCTTTTTTAAGATGCCACTCCAGAATGTCATGTGCCACTTGCCTGACCTCATGCTGCTGCTTGCCTTACCATCCACACTGTATATTGTGCCACACTGTGGCCATACTCTTGTTTTTATTTGGCCACCTCCAGAATGTCCATTGTGCCACTATCTGACCTCATGCTGCTGCTGCCGCACCTTCCACTCTCTGTCTTTGTTGCTCTCTGTGGCCTACTCCTGTTTTTATGCCACCTCCAGAATGTCATTGTGCCACTGCATGACGCTCATGTTGCTGCTGCCGAGGCCCTCCAAACGCTGTTGTCATTGAGCCACTCTGTGGCCTACTCTAGTATTTTGCCAACTCCAGAATGTCATTGTACCACACTGCCGACCCTACTTGCAGCTCGCTGCTGTTATGCCGTCAACTCCACACTCGTGTCCTTTGTGCCACTGCATGACCTCATGCTGCTGCTGCTTGACCTCCACACTGTGTTATTGTGCCACTCTGGTTTGCCTAGCTCCTTTTTTTTGCCACCTCCAGAATTCATTGATGCCCCATCTTGACCTCATGGCTGCTGCTGCCGTCACCCGCCACTCTCGTGTCATAGTGCCTCTCAGTGGCCCTACTCCTTTTTTGCCACCCCAATATGTCATTCGTGCCACTGCATGACCTCATGTTGCTGCTTGCCGTGCCCTTCCACACTGTGTCAATGTGCCACTTCTGTGGCCTACACCATGTTTTTTGTTGCCACCTCCAGAATGTCATTGTATACCACTGCCTGACCTCATGCAGGCTGCTGCTGTTTGATGCCCGTCAACTCCCTACACTGATGTCATTGGCCAATCTCCTGACCTCATGCTGCTTCTGCCCCGTGACCTCCACTCTCTTCAATGTGCCACTCAGGGCATACTCCTGTTTTTTTGTGCCATCTCCAAAATGTCATTGTGCAACTGTCTGACCTCATGCTGCTGCGCTTGCCGTGACCTCCACATCAGTGTCTTGTGCCACTCTGTGGCCTTACTCCTGTTTTTTTTTGTTATGCCACCCTCCAGAATGTCATGTGGCCAACTGTTCTGCCCTCCCATATGCTGCTGTGCTGCTGCCGAAACCTCCACACCCGTGTCATTGTGCACTCTGTGGGCCTAACTCCTGTATTTGCCACCTCAAGAATGTCATTGTGGCCCACCCACTGTCTGAACCTCATGCTGCTGTGGCTGCCAAACCTTCATTACCCACACTCCTGTCACTAATGTTGCCAAACCCTGAGCTCTGAAGCTTGGTTTTTTCAGCTTTGCGCTGGCATGACTATATCAGGCTTACATTCCCTGCTTGAGTTTTTTGGTAGATTTTGCACCTCTTAAGTGCCTCAGGGAAGTTATATAAGTGAAGCGATTCTAAGAGCGGCGGCATACATCTGTCTGCTGTCATACTAAAACACAACATTGTATGAAGTACCAAACCAAGCTCCCTCCTGCAGATTTAAGCATGGCACAACGTTCTAACAACCAGGCACCCTGCAGGCTCTGTGCAGCCAGGAAATAGCTGTATTTTTTAATGTGAATCGTCCCGAATTGATATCGGAACCGAAAACCACTTTTGTATGGATTAATTCGGCAAGTGACCGAATCAATTTTTGAGAAATTCCACTCCATTCTCTCTAGACACTACCATTGACGTGGCCGCTAATGGTAACAGTCAAGGTGCAGGCGTGGTACAGGAGAAACAGGCTAGACATGAACAGTAGGCAGAAGGGTTAGTGCAGACAAACGTGGTCAGGGCAGGTGGCAGTCCAAGAATAGTCTCGGTTACAAGCAGAGGTCATATTCTAGAAAGCATAAACGTAAGCACAATACTCTAAGGGAAACACACCAATACACTAGCAAAAGTGATAGGGGGAAGTGACCTAATAAAGGCTCAAGCACCAACTGATTGGTAATTAGCAGAGCGCTAGCCCTTTAAAGATTCAGCTTGCGCATGCTAGGGAGCGGGTATGTGCATCAGCCATAAACAAGGAGCAGAGCAGAAGCAGGTAGAGGTGAGTAATGATTGGACCGGGGGCAGAGACACAAGTTTGTCCACGGAGCAGGAACCGTGGCACGCCTCATAACAGCTGTAATATTATGGCTCTTTTAAATCTGTATAACAATTAGAAAAATCCTAAAAGGATAGGTCATCAATGTAGAATCATCAAAACCCTTTTCAAAACCAGATAACCCAACGTGTAGCTAGAAGTTGCTTCTAACCAGAAGCTGGTTAGAAGTTGTTTGCCAGCAGAACCACTTGTGTCTATCCAGTTGCATCCATCAGACATTGACTCCTGTATGACAAATATGGAATATGGTAAATGTTTTTTTTTTTCTGCATTCAGTTTGATTTACAGGGTCTCGCGCTACAAGATAGCTTTTTTAGAGCTAAAGACTTGCAAAAAACAAGTATAACTTGCAATATATTCTATTAACAGGTCCCACCAAGTTCCAAGATATCCCAACTTTTTGTATAGGTCTCCATCACAGTTTGCTAGATACAGACTCTTGGTGTCTACAGCAGCCAGTAGTAGCTAGTAGAACCGAAAAACACGGCCCCTGAATTCAAAAAAATGAAACAGGACAGAGGTAAGATGATTCAATGTAGTGAGACAACCCCTTGAACAGTGTAGATAACAATGCTAACTTAAACAGTTGAGGCAGAGGTATCCCCATGTATAATCACTAAATGTATGCCAAAAGGAGGCTGTTTTTGTACCCATTTGGCTAATGAAAGTCTATGAGGTCCTCGAACCATTACAAGTGTTATATTTCCCAGTGTAAAGACATTAGACTCCTGGATTGCCATTACGTACTAAATGGTTTCTGTTGTCTCATTTTCTAAGCATTGCCCTCAAAAACGTCTGGACATAACATCAGAGATAGTAAGGAATAAGGTAGATTAGAAAAAAAGAAAAGTTTTCAAAGATGACTTTCAGTAAACTGCTCTTTTACACGATTCTGGTGATTACATGTATTTATACTACAGTTTCATCTAGGGATTTCCAAACAACCCAGAGAATAAAGGCATGTTTGTTTTGTGACAATCAGACATATTCTAGCTAAAAAGATGGTGATGCATCAGTTAACACTTTGAATTTTGGCACAAGGGGGTCTTGTTAAGATGTGTTTCCTACAATATTAAACTTTAGAGGATGAAAGGCTCTGACAGAAATAACTTGCTACCAAACTTTTAAGAGGTTATTGATGTTTTATGTAGGCGTTCCCCTTCCCTGCAGTGAGCCACACTCTGTAGTATTGTACAATTAGCTTTTACAAAGGGATTCTCATTTGAACTCATTAAAAGTACTCATGCAGGTTGTTAATGAGTCATGGAATGAAAATGAGATTAGTTTTCCCTTTTGAAGGCATTTACTTCCCAAAGGATACGAAAGAGAGACATTAGTTTATGAAATAGCAGATAAAAAAAAACAATAGAATGTGCTTGTCACCAGTTCTTAGACAACAAAGAGGGCACACTTTGTAAACTAAGTGAGGCATTCCTAATCTTTTGTTTACTGACTATATACGCTAATTCTGACACTGAGAATTAAGCATCAGGTACATTTTCCGTACAAAATCTGGATTTAGTTTTGTCAGTTTTATGGTTACCGTATGGGATTTTCGTATTTTGTTATAAATTGTACATTTTGCATCCATTTTTGTTATTTTCTTTTAAAAGAACTAACTATTTTGTGGCACAACTACAACACTACACATGTAAAAAATGGAACAATCACAAAAAAGTGACCTAGACAAAAATAGAATACATATTTTTAACCCCTTTCCAACTTTTGATGCAAACTTACATTATAATGTCAGTAAGGGAATTTTGGAACCCAGCTTACTCATTCCATGACTAGCAGATGCCAGCTGATGATGACAGTTGACACCCGCCGCTACCAGCAGAGATCAGAGCCAGCACACCGATCTCTGCTGTTAAACAATTTAAATGTTGTGACGATCAGGGCCAAAGCGTCCAAATAAATGAGGGTTACCTTATGAACTGGAAGCCTAATTAAGGCTTCCATTGCCAGTATTCAAGCACTTATATTACTTCCTGCCTCATGTAGGAAGTAATAAAACAGCCATCTTAGTAAACCCTTTTGCATTCTCTATATAATGCAGAAGGACGTACAAGCAATTGCACCCCCTAGAGATAAAGTACCAAAAAGGGAATGTGTGCTAAAGTTAAAAAACAAGTTTTAAAACTATAAATAATAATTAAAAATATTAAAAGTTCAAAAACACCTCCCTTTTGCCATTTTATAAATAAAAGGATACAAAAATTAGAAAGTTACACATAATTGATACTTCATCCATAAAATTCCAATCTATTAAAATGTAACATCATTTATCCTTTATACTGAACACTGTAGAAGGAAAAAAAATTGAAACAACAAAATTCTTTTTTTTTGTCATATAATGTCCACCAAAAAATTGGAATAAAAGTAGTCAAAAAGTTGCATATATTCTAAACTAGTATAAAAAGTAGTCCACAAAAAATGAGTCCTTGGACTTGGGTCCATAAGTGGAAAAACAAAAAAGTTATTGGTTGCAGAAAATGGCACTGCAGCACAAAGTTAAGAGATAGAGAATGTTTTACATTTTTACATGCAAGTACAAAACATAATGAAAACCCTACTTATCTGGTTTCACCAGACCAGCGTTTCAGACCAGAGAATCATTCATTTATACTGAAGAGTGAGCGCCATAAAAACAAAACCCTCAAAACCTGGCACAAGTACTTTTTTGTACATTTCATAGTAATAAGAATTTTTTTTTCAGTTTCACAGCACATTATATGGCACAGTCAATGGCACCATTAAAAAGTACTTCTTGTGCCATTAAAAACAAGGCTTTATATGTCTAGGTTGAAAAATTAAAAACGTTATGGCTTTTGGAAGGCAGGGAGGAAAAAAATGAAGAGACAGGAAATTATAACCACATGGTAGGAAGAGGTTAAAATCAGCATGCCTATTGAATATGCTATCTATTGAAAAAAACACCATGCACATAAAAATATGCTTATTACGGATGCCCCTGCGACCCCCCATGCGGGTCGCAGACGCATCCGTACCCCGCTACTGAGCGGCGCCGCAACCCACATGCCCGTGGAGGTTCCCCTGCAAACTTACCCGGCCACACTCCTGCTGTAGTCTCTGTCCCGCGGCATGCGCGTGCCGGCATGTTAAATTTAAAGGGCCCGTGCACCGGTAATATCCTTATTGCAGCCGCTTTCCCCCTATTTTAAGCTTGCCATTCCCTGTTACCCTGCCGAATTTAGTGCCTAACCGCCTACTGAGAAAGCATTTTCTGAGTCCTAGTTTTCTGATTACCTATGTAACCCCGTACCTTCTTGCCTCCGTCCCTCGACCGACAAACCTTTGCCGCCAGTCCTGACCTTTAATGCCTGTCCCCCGACTACTAAGCCTGCCTGACTATTCTGTACCATCCTATACCTGGCTGCACAGCAAGCAAGTCACATTACAGGGTAGCGACATGGTAGACTCCCGTCCACAGCAAGTCCATCCCCTTTGCGGCGGGCTCTGGTGAAAACCAGGACCTACTTAGATTCCGCTCCCCTGGCGAGGCTTTCACCATCGCTTGCTTTGATCCGTGGATCCACTACTGTGAACCTTAAAATGCTTTAGAAAAACAAGAATATACTAGTAAAAAAAATCATTAAATGTAATGGAAATGTTGTCCCAAGATATGATGCTGCAAAAACAGTCAAGGAAGCAAATTGTTCCTATAGATTTATACACAAAAAATACCAGTCAATAAAAGTACGATCGGAAGACAACCTGTACATCATTTAAATATAAAGAAACATGTGCATAGATATTTTCATGCCCCTTAAAAGCCGTAATTTGCAGTAAAAGTGTACTACTGATACACAGAGGTATCATGCAAGATACCCCAAACTCCAACGCATTTTTCCAAAATTGGGAAATCGGGGAAAATATAGTCAAATACACCTGAAACAAAATTTTTTATTATATTAACAAACACAGAAAATTTAAAAGGTTAGTTTTGCCAAAAAATGGCTAAATAAAAGTTATGAAACCAAAGGGGAAGGGGGAGGAAACTGATAATGTTTTATGATGATACCCACAGATGCTTAGTGCAGGATGAGGAGTGACAACCATAGAGTCTGGGTCTGCAATATATTCTACTTTACTTGCTATTTAGCCACTTTTTCAGCAAAACTAACACTATAATAGTCAAATAGTTATTTGTTCAAAAATTATTTCTGGGGTACTTTACTAAATTCTATAGTACTTTTTTCTATGTCCCCCCATATAGGAGAAAATGCCGTTGGTGGTTTAGGGAATACCTTTTTTGGTACCTCTGTTTTTTAAATAGTAACTTTTTCTGCATAACACTAAAATTTAACTGAACATGTCTATGCACAAATTCTTTTTTATTCAAATGTGCAAGGGATCTTCAAATTGTTTTAGTGGTATTTTTTTTGTATCAAACATAGGAAGAAATTAAACTTTCTTGTTGTTTTTGCAGCTCATACGTAGGGACAATTAGGGGTTTTTCCAGAGACAGAGTGGAGAACATGGTTGCCCTTTT
>JAODAL010074943.1:0-14185 GCA_025379985.1 Phyllomedusa bahiana
GGCCATATTTAAATTGGTCTAGCTGTTTGAGCAGTTATGCACCTAGTTTTGCTGTCTTACATTCACATTCAATGTGTCTAATATTACGAATGTGATGTTGCACGCCTCCAAATCGCCCCCAGAAAGCCTACATGTGTTTGGCGTATTACAAAGTGTCAGGCCTAGTGCACCAAACATGTTCGTTTGACGCGTCATACATCGGCAAATTAGGCGAACCTCTCACTTTTGGCCCATTTAACGGCAGAAAAGTAAGACTGACCCTTTCATACATGTCGCCCTAGACAATCTTACAAATGTGCCACATTTATCATATCTTGCGCATGTCAGAACTGTCTAGTCTAACTTTACACTATTTTTAAGTTGATTTATTTTATGCCACTAATTGTGCCAAAATTTCGAGAAGCCACACCCATTTTTGAGAGACCTGGCCCTTTTGTCAAGCAAGGCAAAGAATTGTCTAGAAACGCATAATAAATGTGGCGTAGAGCATGTACACCATTATTGATGGCGCAACTACCCCTTGATGAACGTGCCACTATATGTTTTTTATATGGGAACTGTACGTATAGGACCATGAGAACATATACATTTGGATTTCAATGTAACCTTGTATCCATATTGACATCATGTCACAATGCCAACCTGTCTACTGACTGTAGGCTTTGGCCTAGTAGTTATGCCAGAGTGAGAAGAACTAAGGGTAGGTTTATAAAAAGGATTTTTTTTTCGGCAGAGAAATCCATTGCCAAATCTGTGTTAGAAATCCAAGACAATATCCTCAGCTTTCTGCCTCAGATTTTGTAGTAGCAGTTTTCACTGCTGAGTTAGATGAGAATTAGCCTTATCTCAGTTGTGCTAATTTGTATCTTGGCTACCTGATGTGGGATCCGACTTGATTCTGTGTCAAAGAATTAACATGTCCTTTCTTTTTTTCCACATTGCAGATTTCAAATCTGCAACAAAAAAGCTGCTCTTTAGTTCCTTGCGTGAATTGTCATTAAAACAATTGGATGAAGCTACTGCAGTTTTTGCTTATGCAAATTCTGATGACACGTTGCAAAATGCATGAAAAATCTGTTGTGTGAACATAATCGTAAGGGTCAATGAAGAATTCCAAAAAGTACTGAATTCAAGTTTTTAAATCAAATGAAAAAAATTCCTAAATTGATAAGTGGCTATTTCACCTTATTGTTTGTGAACCCAAATAATTCTCAGAATGCCCCTTCAATGAATTAGGTTAAGTCCACATAGCATTGTCAAAATGCTGTCCAAAATCCGATGGCATTTTGACATTGCTGGACCGTGGCAGAACTGCAGTTTTTGCCGCAGAGTTGCACAAAAGCCATGGTCGGTTTTCGGAGCGGAATCCGGCAGAATATACAACATGTTGCATATTCCACAAGATTTTAAACCTGATGGTATAGACTACAGCACAAATTTCAATGGTAAAACTATGCTGTGTAGAACTAGCCTTACATGTCATTCTGCATGGAGGCACACAATAATCAGCAAAGGATTCTGGACAACCATATCAACGGACCAGAAAAGATTCATAAAAGTAAATATATTGGAAGGTTTAAGTTTTAAGGTTTAAGTTTTTTAAGCCCTCACTATTTTTTTCATTTATTCTTTTTAATTCCTTTGGCCCCTTGTTAAACATACAAACCCATTCACACTTGCCTATTTGCTGGGTACTTTGAGCCAAGATTTGTAAGGTAAAACCAAGATTTTATAATTTTTTAATATCATCTAAAGTAACTATATTCTTGACTTTTGATGACTTTATCCTTGGTTTGGAAATTTTTTAATAACATCTGAGTGCTTAGCCTTGCTACTACTTTAGAGCCCTTATGCTATAGTCATCAATGCTGACCTTACTTATATATTTGATCCTAATCCTTGCCACCTGCCTTTGACCTTAGCTGAACTCAGTTTTGCCTTTGACTGTGAATTCTGCCTTGAATTTTCTGTATGTTATGTCTGTTCATCCAAGTATCTAGACTGCCCTGTAAGTATAGCTGCATAAACAAAGCCTGGAGGCTACTAAAAACCAATGAATGCGTATACTTCTAAAACAAATGGGGCAGTTATAGTTGAAAAGTATAGAGCATAAGTTGTGAATATCAGGTTCCTCACAGAAGAGCAACAATTAGTGGTCTTAATAGGGAAAATATGTTTATGTATTTAATACGTACCCATATGAGCCTTCTAACCTATTAAAACAAACCATCACTCTTTTATGTAACACAGGATATGATTTTGTACATAAAAAATAATTTTCTAATGCCAGATATTATTTTTTGGCCATAAATAACATGACATGATTTATAGTTTTTTTGTCAAACGTGCATTATTACTTAGAAATTACAGGCTTCCACAATAGTCAGAAAACTTCCAACCCCCTGAAAAAAAAGAACCAAAGCAAAAAAAAAAAGAACCAAAGAAACAATGATATTGTTTTTGGGAACCAGTGCTTTGGAGCCGGTGCTATATACTGTATTCCTCAAGCCCACAAAAGAGTGTTCAGATATTTTGTGACCATGTGATGACAAATTATATTGATTATTGTAATAATATTGTCATTAAGTATAATATAGTATCTGCATTAGTGTTACTGGAATAGTTTCCTGTTCAGTTTTACACTGGTTCAGGTTTTGGAGGTCTCAAATCCAAATATTTTTCTGTGATCCTATCAAAAACCTTATCCTTGACCATACCCTTAAGTTAGGGCTAGGATAAGGGTTTTGTAAAGTGTTGTAGTGGTTAAATTACTATTCTAAGTTCAAAGGCATTCCTGGTCCGGCAACACTCCCAGTGTGACGTTCCACTTCCCGTACAAGTCAATTGAGGTTATTATAATATGGGCCCTAGTGCCACAGGAACAGGAGCACTGTGGAGCTGTAAAATAACCCCTAAAAGCATGTAAAAACCCTAACCCCAATTTAGAATTATAGTTAGGTTGATTTTCTTTTGGCAATTTTCTTCAAAATTTGATTCTGGCCAAGCTGAATCGAATTGTTTACAATCAGGTCAAATTTGCCATTCACCCAAACCTGAAGCACTATGCTAGTCTGCATAAAATGTTACATAGAAGAATCATGTTCATATACACAAACTGTAGGATGTCTAGTCGAATGGTACTGCAATCTGTGAATATTAAAAATGGAGTACATCTATAGAAAAATACTCTTATTTAATTGAAACAAAAAGTATATGCAGACCTTGTACTAAAAAGTAGCACATGAATTGCATTAACCCTTTAATGACACAGGACATAAACTTATGTCCCAGTGTTAGTAAGGGGTTTTGCAGCGGGATCGCAGGTTGGTATCTCCGGGATAGTATCGCCGCGTCTGAAAAAGTACGATCTATTAAAATATAACATAATTTATCCCGTACACTGAACATCGTAGAAGAAAAAAAATTCCAAACGGCAAAATTGTGGTTGTTTGGTCATTTCAGGTCCCTTAAAAATTGGAATAACAGTGATCACAGAAGTCCCATCTATCCCAAATTGGTACCAATATAAAGAACACATCAGGCCGCAAAAAATGCATCCTCACTCAGGTCGAGGGGGGGAAGTACAAAAAATCTATTCATCACAGAATATGGCGCTGCTGCGCAAATTTTAACAATAAAAAATGTTTGGATTTTTTTACGGTATTAACACATGAAGCAAACCCTACATATTTGATATTGTCAGAAACATATCAACCTGCAGAATACAGAGAACACATCACTTATACTTGAGAGTGGATTGCTTAAAAATAAACCCTGCAAACATGGCGCAAGTATGTTTTTTTCACATTTTGACCTACCTAGACTTTTTTGGCGGTTTCACAACATTTTCTACGGTGCGGTAAATGACAACATTAGAAAGTACATCTTGTCCCACAAAATAAAAGCAATCATATGTCTATGTAGATGGAAAAATAAAAACGTTATGGATCTTGGAAGGTGAGGAGGAAAAACAACGCTTTGTCCTTAAGGGGTTTAAGTTGTGGAAATTGCATGAACATAGAATAGGAATATGTTATATAATTTACAATTTCACATCTTTTTTTTAATTGTGTGTATTTTGAGATATTCTAATTTTCACTCTGGGCCACACACAGATGTCTCACACTTCTGGTTTAGTATATTTCATGTTTTAGCTTGTGCTGTCCCTGACAAGGGGGGAGGAGGTGGTTGAAGGATGGTGGTGGTGGGTCAAACAACATTCATCTCATCATTACAATAATAGGGTGACTGCTCTGTTGCACTGCTGGAGGCCTAAATAATACAGGATTACACCACTAACAATAGGTGACAGTAAAGTATACACACACAGCACAGCCTGTTACTGACATTTGGGCCTGTAATAGTATTGAGAGGACATACAGTAAATGATCATTTATGAACATGTAACAGACATAAGCCTCATAAAATATGCCAACAGTCCAGAAGTGATACTGATTAGTCATCAAATATTCAACAAAGTACAATAAAACGTACCACAAATGAGGTGGATTATAGTGGATTTTTTGCTGGTGCTGGACTTCACAAAGTGTTTTTAAAGATGATATGTGAGTTGTTTATTGAAATATGTTACTTAGAGCACCCGTTTAAAGATTCACAAGATTCATGATCCTCGAGCCATGAGTCGTAGAAAATTTCCACCAGCTCCATCATTACAAAATGCGATGTTTTGCAGGATTTCTGAGAAAACATGGAAACATAGTCAAAGCTTCATTGAAAAATTGTATAAAGAGATACAGATTTGCGACTTATATGAAAAGCAGGAATGTCATACAAACGTTGGCAAAAAAACAGATCACATATGTCATCAACATGTGCAGGAAGATCTATGGTTAGAAAACTAGTAGAGACAAGTAATATCAACAGCAAACATAAGCAGTAAACGTTGCCAAGTTATACACGACACATAAGGGCAAAATGAAAGAATAATTATACATAAAATAATAGAAGAAGAGGGAGAAGGGGTTAGAGAGCGAAAGGGGAAACCTGGTATGTTACAACCTATATCATTAATGTAAAAGAGAAAAAACAAAATAAAGTTAACTCGGTTCAATAACAAGGAGGGGACTGGCATAATTAAGAAGTTACAGCTTTGGTCTGTGAAAGGGGTATAGGAGTTTTCCTAAGGAGATCACCTAAGTGAGTGGAACAAGGGACGAGGAGCAAAAGGATATCCAGCTTGCCTAGCTTCTGTGAGAATCTGGTCATCGAATCAGTATTCTCAGCCCTAAATTCATCTATATGCTGAAGTTTGATAATCTCCTTAAACTAAGCAGAAATCATAGGGGCTTGTAGAGATAAAAAAAAAAAGAGGTAGAGTCTAAAATATAACTTTTATTAATAATGAGAATAAAAAGCACTATCACCTCTCTCTCAAAAATCATAGGGTGATGCTGCATATAGAAAACTGTCCCTACCCGAAGATGCAAGACGATCGCCCCAATAAAGTGGGCTCTTGCCCGGAAGCTATCCCTAGAGAAATTGACAAATATAATCCTCTAGTCTGGTCCCAACATGTTTCGACCAGCCTATAAAGTTGTACCTGGTCACTTCAGTGGACCAAATGAAGGAATTCAGACTAAGGCTATGTTCACACGGCTTAACTGCGGGACGTAATTACGCCCCGCAATTACGCCGTGTGGACGGGGGCGGGGCGGGAGCGCGGGAGTGAGCGGGGGGCCAGCACTTCGCCGGCCCATTGACTTGCATTACGAGCGGCGCGTATATGCCGCTGGTAATTTTCATGTCACTTGTCTCCCCGCCCGGCGGATTCGCCGAGCAGGGAAAGGAGACGTAATCCATAGTTCTCTATGAGAACTGTGGATTACCGTAATGAATGGGACGTTTTCAGCCCGTAATTTGCGCACTTCGGCGCTTAATTACGGACCGAAATACGGCCCATTTTAAGCCGTGTGAACATGGCCTAAAGGTACTCAAAAGTTATTGTCAAAGTACTACAGGTGTGCTATATTAAACCAGCAACACCTGAATAATAGTAACCAAACAAACTAGGGAAAAAGAAAAAGGATGATGTGATTATTCAAACAAAGGGGTGTTCATAGCACAAACCTCAACATTTTAGGCAAGAGTGAGATACCTTACCAACAAATAGAGGAACCAACCCACTAGTTCAAGGTGTAGTAATCATATACACCTCTGTGTTGTCTCTAGCCCTGTCAGGGCATAGCAGGATCGGCCACATTCAGAAGATAAGAGAGTCTATATATTGGTAAGGTATATCACTTTTTCCTAAAATGTTGAGGTTTGTGCTATGAACACCCCTGTGTTTGGATGATCACATAATCCTTGTTCTTTTTTCCCTAGTTTGTTTGGTTACTATTATTCAGGTGTTGTTGGTTTAATATAGCACACCTGTAGTACTTTGACAATAACTTTTGAGTACCTTTAGGTTATGTTCACATGGCTTAACTGCGGGGCGTAATTTCGCCCCGCAATTACGCCGTGTGGACGGGGGCGGTGCGGGAGCGGGGGAGCGAGCGGGGGGCCGGCACCTCGTCGGCCCATAGACAATTACTGTTAGCGGCGCGTATACGCCGCTAGAAAGTGACATGTCAATTATCTCCCCGCCCGGCGGCTTCGCCGGGCGGGGAGAGGAGACGTAATCCATAGTTCTCTATCAGAACTGTGAATTACCGTAATGAATGGGCCGTTTTCGGCCCGTAATTGCCGCACTCCGGCGCGTAATTACGGACCGAAATACGGCCCATTTTAAGCCGTGTGAACATAGCCTTAGTCTGAATTCCTTCATTTGGTCTCCTGAAGTGACCACAAAAACAGAAAATGTTTCAGCTCACTAATCATCTACTGAATTAGGCAGCAGCATGGTCGGAGCAGAGCCAACTCCCATAAACATTCAGGAAACAGAAGAACCAGCTGGCCGCCAAAGTAGTCTTGAATTAAAACGTCCTTTTATTCCAAAATCTTAAAAAGGTAAATCCATACATAAGGTAGACATAAGACAAGTTACAAGATTCGTGCCATTGTTCAGTCCAGGTTTCCCTGACTAACGCATTTCGGATATTTCATATCGTTACTCTATGTAGTTTTTTATGGTGTATGTTTTGTTCGTAACTAAAGATTTAAAAACTTTCGTTTTAGTAGCGTATTTGCATGCAGTACAATAATTATGGCCACAACCATAAAAACCATTAGAATCCAACCAGGTAGTCTCAGTTTGCGACAAGAGATGAGGTTGTTTTTTTCTACAACCTACAGTCTGCAATTTGGAAACATTGTTTCTATTATAAAAAAAACACTTACCCTTGCTTTATGTTAGTGACTATATGCAAGATTTGTTGCAGAGTCATGTAAAATTTGTGTCTAGAAAAGCACCGACATTGGGTATGATACTTTCACCAAGTCTTTTTCAACAAAATAAAACTCAGACTACCTGGTTGGATGCTAATGGTTTTTATGGTTGTGGCCATAATTATTGTACTGCATGCAAATATGCTACTAAAACGAAAGTTTTTAAATATTTAGTTACGAACAAAACATTCACCATCAAACACTACATAAATTGCAATCGTCAATATGTGGTATATTTGATAACATGTAGCGTGTGCAACATACAATATGTCGGTTGTACGACAGGACCACTCAAAGTTAGAATCAGGAGACATCTCTCTGATTCCATCAGAAGTGATTGTTTTAGGTGTTCTACAGTCTCTAAGCATTTTCAGGACGTGCATGCAGGTAACTTGTCATCGTTTTCCTTCTGTGGAATAGAGAAAGTAGTACGCCCAGTTAGGGGGGTGATCATCACAAAAAATTGCTCAGTAGAGAATCCAGCTGGATTTTATTCTAGCTACCCGTTTGCCACAAGGGTTAAATATACAACATGATATAACACATTCTTATTGAAACAATATTTGCCATCCATTTTTTACTGTTTGGTCAGGTTTTTTTTCTTGTGTGTATATATATATATATATATTATATATAATATATATATACATATATATATATATATATTTTTTTTTTTGTGTGAGGTGGATACTTCATTTTAAATAGTGTGCCATTTCTGAGCAGCAGTCAGGCTATGAGTAAGGATATGAAATATCCGAAACGGGTTAGTCAGGGAAACCTGGACTGAAAAATGGCACGAATCTTGTAACTTGTCTTATGTCTACCATATGTATGGATTTACCTTTTTAAGATTTTGTAATAAAAGGACATTTTAATTCAAGACTACTTTGGCGGCCAGCTGGTTCTCCTGAAGTGACCAGGTACAACTTTATAGTCTGGTCGAAACATGTTGGGACCAGACTAGAGGATTATATTTGTTAATTTCTCTAGGGATAGTTTCCGGGCAAGAGCGCCCTTTATTGGGGCGATCGTCTTGCATCTTAGGGTAGGGACAGTTTTCTATATACAGCATCACCCTATGATTTTGAGATAGTGCTTTTTCTTCTCATTATTAATAAAAGTAATATTTTAAATTTTACCTCTTTTTTGTTTTCTGTTTTGACTTAGTCAGAGGTTTTTGGGTACTAGCTGTTTATTTAGCTGGTAGTGAGATTTAGTCTATGGGCCTGTAGAGATTTCCACAATATCGAGATGACCATTTTGTCACCACCATGAAGAGTGAAAGCAAATTATTTTTGAGGATATAAGCTGGTATCAGAACTTTAAAGAGGAGAAGAAAGGGAAAGTTGTTACATATACCAGCACTAGTATTGATTTTGAAAAGATTAATAACTTTATGCCAGAAGAGTTAAAAGTGAGAGCAGCCCTACTAAATATGTACCATAGTACCCTTCACCTCTCCACAGCACCAACATTGGTTAGAGACCGATTGAGTGGAGTGAAGGAGGAACCCTGTACCATCTAGCCATTATCTTACAATTCAGTTACTGCGCCAAGAAAAGTGTTTAGTATTTAGACCAGGGGCGTAACTAGAGAAGCCAGGGCCCCAAAGCAAACTTTTGGATGGGGCCCCCTACCCCCGCACCCCCCTTTGCCCACCTCCATGACCACGAACATTTCCCAGGACATGCTGTTAGATAATACAAGGGGTAAATACCTCACCCCACATCTCACCATCCGACTGCTACCAAACAAATCCCCCTATACCAACACCAACATTACCAATAACGCTACTACATCGGACTCTGATTATACCACCAGAACATGACCACACAGGGACTGAATAACACCCCTACACTATTACTGATCAGTACACAAAGACCAATAGTACCGCCATATAGTGACCATATAGTGGTATATACCAGTGTACACAGGCTCTGCAGACTGTATATAACCACCATACAGTGACCATATAGTGGTAGATACCAGGTACACAGGTGCTTTGCATTTAGGGCATCACAGGTGACATCTTGTCTGTTGAGTCGTTCATTTCCCCTTTTCTTCTCTATTTGGTCCAGACCTCCATAATTACTTCCTCCGTCCACCACTCGTCCCTGTAGAATTTACAACACAAACACCTGAGACTCCTCACTTTTTTTTTTATCATTTTCCAAACTGAGTGCCCCTTCCCCCCATGTACAAACTCCCCATTTATAATGGCCAAACGGTAAGAATTACCCCCTGGTAATTATGGGGCTCGCCCAGTCGGTATGTAGGTACAAAGGGGCCCTCGGGCCTTAGCTAGGTAGCTTGGCACCCACCGGGCAGTAGCTAGGTAGCTTGGGGAGACGTAGGCAGGTTTGGGCCCCAGGGCGGTAGTTTAGGGTTCCCATGTAGGTAGAATAGGGCCCTCTGTAGATTAAGGCCCCCTTGTAGGCAGAATAGTCACCCCCTGTAGATTAGGGCCTCCCTGTAGGCAGAATAGTCCCCCCTGTAGATTAGGGTCTCTCTGCAGGTAGAATAGTCCCCCCTGTAGATTAGGGCCCCCTGTAGGCAGAATAGTCCCCCCCCTGTAGGCAGAATATTCCCCCTCTAGATTAGGCCCCCTGTAGGCAGAATAGTCCCCCCTTTAGATTAGGACCCCCCTGTAGGCAAATAGTTCCCCCCAGTCATGAGGGCCCCCTGTATGCCTAGTTACCCCCAGTCATTAGGGCCCCCTGTAGGCATAGTTTCCCCCCCAGGCATTAGGGCCCCCTGTAGGCATAGTTCTCCCCCACAGGCATTAGGGCCCCCTGTAGGCATAGTTCCCCCCAGGCATTAGGGCTCCCTGTAGGCATAGTTCTCCCCCCCCCAAGCATTAGGGCCCCCTGTAGGCAAAGTTGCCGCCCCCCAGGCATTAGGGCCCCCTGTATGCATAGTTTCCCCCCCAGTCACTAAGGGCCCCCTGTAGGCATAGCTCTCCCCCCCCAGCATTAGGGCCCCCCTGTAGGCATAGTCCTCCCCCAAGAATTAGGGCCCCCTGTAGGCATAGTTCCCCCCCAATCATTAGGGCCCCCTGTAGGCATAGTTCTCTCCCCGCCCCGGCATTAGGGCCCCCGGTAGGCCGAGGTCTCCCCCCTCAAGCATTAGGGCCCCCTGTAGGCATAGTTCTCCCCCCCCGCTTTAGGGCCCCCTGTTGGCATAGTTCCCCCCCCCCAAGCATTAGGGCCCCCTGTAGGCATAGTTCTCCCTCCCCCCAAGCATTAGGGGCCCCTGTAGGCAAAGTTCTCCCCCCCCACTAAGCATTAGGTCCCCTGTAGGCATAGTTCTCCCCCCCCCCATAGCTAATTACTTACCTGGCGGCGCTCCCTCGGCGTCTCGGTCTCCCCCGGCCCCAAGCCTGCTGCTTTAGATTTGGGGCCGAGGACAGGAAGCTCGGCAGGCCTGCAGAGCAATGTACGGCAGGGGCAGGGAGCGCACATTTGAAAGCTTCTTCATGTTCCCTGTCCCAGATAAAGCAGGTATCTAATCACACTAGACCTAGTTTATTCTGTATACAAAAGAAAACATTGCTACCCGGTGCCTTAAAAACTTCTGCAGCTCAGTCTCATCAGATAAGAAGCTCTCTCTGCGCAAGCCCGGCCAGCAGACAGCAGCTCTGTCAGGTCATAACTAATAGAAGCTTTGAAGTAACCAAGGGCATGTAAGGAAGGCTGTAGCTCTCTCAGACTGCACTTTTTGTAATCACATATATTTAGAAAAGTGATTAAAAACCCCTTTTGGAGGATCCCACGTCAACATTACATCGTGGCAAAACCCCTTTAAGATCGCCTCTGCCGGGCCCGGTAGAGCAGTACCGGTTGTACTGCCCTATCGGCGGCCCTGGCCAGGCCCCGCAGCTCTGCACCCGCCGCAGGGAACTGTTATGTTCACTGCCGGCGGGCCCAGGAGTGGAATTACTGGGGTAGCAGACGTGATAGCAGCTGCCCCGGGGCACGGGCCCCCTTAAGCCACCAGGCCCGTGGCAGTTGCTTCGTCTGCTACCCCGGTAGTTACGCCCCTGATTTAGACCAATCCTTTTCAGAGATTGTGGGACCCAACTCACGGTCCCAACCCTGTTGGAAGGAAAGTTGGACAAGAAATCATAGTTTGAAGACCAGAGGAAACAGGGAGAAGAGTCAAGGGGGTAGTTCTCAGTGGGCTTCTTCTTGCTCACCTTGGCTGGATTAACAAGTCTCTCCCAAAGCTTGTATAGAAAGTGACCTGTCAATGAAACCAAACCAAGCATGGAGAAGCTGTCGGGGAGCTGTCCTCCTAACTCTTCTCCCCATTTTTATTTTTTTATTCAAACTATGTTTTCTCTGAAATGGGGCAGTGTCAATCAAAGTTATTTGTAATGAGGCAGCCTGTTGGAATTTTAAGTTACACATGGTTTAGAACAGATGAATCTCCTGACAGGTTTCTTTTAGAAAGTGAAAGTCAAAGCTTTGGCGTTGTTATCAATGTGTACCCTTAAACAGTGCCCCATTAAGAATGGTGTCCCCTTAGACTTTGGCAGGAAGATTACCCACTTAAAAGTGTTAAACCAACTCTTAAACCAACAGTGGCAGACATATTTTGCACTTAAACCAAGTGTAACAGGCGGATTAGACCATATGCTTAAAAATGGCAATCAAAAATTGCCTTTTTGTCTTGAAAAGTGTCAGCAGGAGTGCCAGACAAAAAAAAAGTGCTGACTCCAGATGCAAGCCCCCCCACCCCCCAAATGGTGTATTCTAATTATAAGTGACAATCAATATGCCACAGTTACAGTGCTACAGTATAGCCCAGTAAAACAGCCCCATAACTAGTGTTGCTCGAATAGGGCCCTGTTTGCTTTGACTCTGTTCGGGATGTCTTGAATCCAAATTTTTTCTCTAACCCTATCCCTAATTCTAACCATCACCATAACCCTTACCTTAAAGAAAACATGTCACATAGATTGTGCTCCCCTTACTGTGGACAGCACAGCCAGTGACAGAAATGCTGAGGACAGCACAAGCTAGTATCAGACATGCTGTTTCCAGCGCTGTGTCCCTTATTCTGTATGTTGCTGTAGTTTTAGAGTATTTAATACTCAAATCTGGAGTTTTTAGCCAGAAAAGAGTCAGTTTTTTCAAACCTCGCCCACCTGAGGCTAGCCCTTCCCACCTCACAACTGATTAACCTATCACTTTGAATATGTAGAAACATGTGAATAACTGTCAGGTGGGCAGGGCTATCCCTGGGCGGACGGGGCTCATGAATAAGCCAGACTCTTTTCTGGCTGAAAACTGCAGATTTGAGCATTAAATACTCTAAACCTGCTGTATCTTACAGAATAAGGGGCACAGCGCTGGAAACAGCATGTCTGTCACTAGCTTGTACTGTCCTCAGCAAGGGCATAATCTATGTGACAGGTTCTCTTTAAGTTAAGGTTTTTAGGGTGTTTCAGGGATTAATTTACCTTTCTGTGTTGCTTCCTCTGTAGCATCACCAGTGCAAGGATCGGACTTCAGTTTCCCTAAATTACCCCTACCCTGCTGGAATTGACACAGCAGCAAGAGTGACATGAGGTCTGAAGCAACAAGGGACCTGAAGTAATGCTGAAAAGTAAATAAGCCCCTTAAAACACCTATAAGCCCTAACCTTAATCCTAAACCCTATTTATGGTTAGGTCAACATTTTGGCTTTTTTAAATTTTTTTATTTACCAGTACTCAATGTGGGCCTATCTGAATCAAATAAGATTCAGGTACGATTTATCATCAACCTGATTTCAACATTACCTACACCAAGGTCTCCAAACATTTTAAGCATAGGATCAGTCTGATGCACAAATAATCATGTGGACATATAACCATGTGGACTATTGCCCTCATTTGCCATCTTCCATCTCTCCACTTTCCAGGGGTTGGAGATATAATAGTGATAGTTGTGGTCAAGTCCATGATATATGTAGCCAACAGAGCTAAGTGTTTGACCAGTGGGGGGGGTGTGGGGGTGTTTGTTTTTTTTTTTTTGTTTTGTTTGTTTTTTTGGTGTTTTTTTGAAAGGGGTTTTTATTGCATTTAATTTGGAACTTTATAACCACAAATACTAAATGAAACCCATAAAAAGAGACCTCATTTTAGGTGATTTTATTCTGCATATTTATTTGCTCATGAGTTTAACACAAATTGAAATTCTTAATCAACTTTGACTCCAAGGGCGTAAAGGATTATGGGCTCTGGTGCAAAAGTTCACCACAATTAACACATGCGTCAAAGCCAAAATTCCACACTTTTTTCTGAATTTTGAATGCGTTTTAAAATAACAAAATAGACAATAGTCACCTGCTTAATCCAACACAAATTAGCACTGGTGTTTGTAGCATCCCACGCAAAGTTTGGGAACAGCCAATCACGGTAATGCCAAAAGTATGCAAGATGTCTGGCCAATGATTGCGTACAAAAGCAATATGATACCCCCATGGTTTTTGCTTTTGTAAATCAGCATATGCACATAAAAGTTGAGACCAAAGTTTACATACAATAATAAACGACACATATGCATGTTTTTTCCACAACTGACATGAAATCAGAATAAATTTATCCGCTTTGGTCAATTAGGAACCAAATTCATTTATATTGCCAAGCCAAGAATATGAGAGCGAGATTTTATTAAGGCTTTATACTTCTGAAAAATCAACATTTTTTCATACATTTCATTAATTTTTGGGAGCATTGCCCTTAAAAATGTATGACTTGGGTCAAATTTTGGGTATCCTCCACAAGCCTACATAGTTGGGAGAAAATTTTGGGCCCCTTACTCCGACAAAACTGGGGAAAATTTTTTAAATT
>JAODAL010074944.1:0-14185 GCA_025379985.1 Phyllomedusa bahiana
TCCGCCGGCGACAAAACCGCCGGGCGGAAAACCCGTGCAGTGGGGACTGCTGCACGGGTTTTCCTTAGAGCACAATTGTGCTCATTTTCGGACGGTTTTTCAGGCGGTCTGAAAAACTGCAAACCGGCTGAAAAACCGTCTGAAAACCCGTGCAGTGGGGACATGCCCAAAAGCTAACTTGTCACAAAGTGAATGTAGTAGAAAAAAAATGTAGAATTGCTATTTTTTTCCAGCCTTCATAAAAATAATTCATAAATATTTCTTTTTAAATCAAAATGTGAACCACAAGATGGTACCATTAAAAAATAGACATACTCCTCTCACACAAAAAGCTCTGTAATGTGGACACATTGACAGGAAAATGATAAAATTAATGTCTTTTAGAAGATGGGATGCTAAAATTAAAACAATCAGTGTGTCCTTAAAGCTCCCAAAAGCTACAGCAGCATGGGGTTCATTTATTAAAGATTTTCTAGCATCCACGTTAAAGAACATGAGCTCTGGTATGTCAGGTTGTTGTTCAGTTAAATCTATGTTATGCAATGTAATTTTCACAGTATGATTGCTGTAGCTTAAGATAATAAAAGCAATGTGTGGTGGAGGGTTATTTTACAATTGTTGTGTACGTATTAAATGCATGCAACTTTTAAAGGTCTTGGATAATCTGTAATTACATTTCTGCTGGTTGAAAGCTTGCCACTTTACATTAGGTTTCTCTTTTGTAGAAGCATTTAAGATTACTAATGGATTTTTTTACTGTAGGTACATAAAAAAATACAATAGTAAAATAGATACTTAGGTGATAGGTTAAATTTAAAGCATGTTTACTTCTACAATTTAATGTCATTTATGTTTTTTTCTTTCTCACTGAAACTACTTTATTTCTGTATTTACACAGTTTCATGCAGAAGTAAATAAACTTTTGGTTCTTGATAGCTTGAGACGTGCTGGGTGTTTCGCCGGGTGGTGCAAAACTTAAGTTAGGGTTGTACTGCAATATGACACTACATATAAAATACATAAACACTAACCTAATGTTTACAGTATTTGCCTTAGGGTATGTTCACACTGTGTTTTTGTATCTGATTTCAGATCCGTTTCGGATCTGAAAATTGCATCCAAAAACACAGCGTTGATTGGATCCAAAACACATCCAACACACAACCAGCACGCAGGTGCGTGTTCGGATGCATTTTGGCTGCAGCAGGATCGCACACTGTAGTTTTAAATAAGGCGCCTGCTGCGTTTTTCAGATCAAGAATCGACATGACAATTCTTAGAACGGATCCGAAAGACGCAAGTAAACATGCATTGGTGATTACTCGTCTGAACGCTGATGCGTGTTTTACATTGCAAGCAGTGTAAAAGCACACTGCTCATTGCTAGATGTGTGCTTGGGTCCGACAGACGGATCCAAACAAGCATCTAATAATGTATGTTCACACGGACTCAACACGCTGTGTGAACATACCCTTAGTGTTTCCTGTGTTGTTTGTAACAAAAATTCTGTGCCATTGTCCTGGTGAGGCTGTTCTATTGTCTATTTTTTGGGGCTTATCCCTGAAGAAAGGACTGCTTTGGATTGGTTCTATTTACAAGCTGAGGAAAGCATGGTGTTGTTATTGTTTTAAGTTCAAGAGACAATAAACTTTGGGCCTCATGTTTGAAAACTGTCTACGTCTAAGACTTTCAACACTCAGATCTCCTCTTCCATTTCATATAATGCTCCAAAAAAATGAAAAGGGAGCTGTTATTTTTCCTATGGGCAACCACAAAAGTCTTAGACGTAGACAGTTTTCATACATGTCCCCCTTTATGTTTGCACCAAAAAACCTCTGTCTGCACTTAAAGTGACTACCACTGAGCTACAAACCTTATAATATATAGAAATTTTTTTATAAAAATATATATATATATATATACATATTTATAAAAATATAATATTTTATATAAAATATATATATATATATAAATTTTGAGTGGTTTAAAACAAAGGCAAGCACCAAAACACAGGGAAAATTATCCAAAATAAAGAGGTATTTATTGTGAGGTCCAAGACAAAAAATCAGCTTTTCTTTTAGCATTGGGCAGGGATCCATCAAAAAAGAAAGTCCTTACTGCGGGGTTCCCAAAAGGGACTGGGAAAGCTATCCAAAAGCACACCTTTAGGCCAAAACAGCCTCACCGCTTTGGGAGTGCACAGCTTCTAGTTTTCAGGGCCAAAAACACACCTCCAGAAATTTCCCGCACCCTGTCTTTTATTTGGCCGTATGAAACCCGGGCTTGGGGTATTTGGGGCAACCGTCCCCCCCAACTCTTGAGCCGCTCCATAAAAATCCCCAAACCCGGAACTACAATGAAAAAACTTTCAGCAGCAAAAATTGGGTTTCTGGCCCTCATTTAATAGGTTTTTTATAACCCCCCCAAAACCTTCCAAACCCCGGTGATAAATACCTCCCGCTATGACTACCTTACCCTTTTACATACCCCCCTCTTCCAAAGCTTGGGGGGGTTTGGGGACCTTTTGCCCCCATACAGTGCCCCTTTAGAGGGGGTTTTGGGATTTCCATGCATTTTCCCGGGCCCTTTTTCCCCAAAAAAAAATCTGAAAACTTGTTTCGCTAGGAACCATCTAGTGAAACCCCCCATTTTTTTTACCCTTTTTTTTTTTCGCATCCATTTTAAGGTGCGGGGTCTAAACCCCAGTTTAAACTTCCTACCTGGGCCCCACTTGAGGCTAAACTTTCCTTCTCAAAAGAATAATTTTTTTCTCACACAGGGTAAATTTTTGGGCTCAGAATCAATGGGCTGTTCCTTCCCCTTTTATCTCTTGGGACATGAAGCCCTTTAGCCCTACATCTGATCATCTGTTTGCAAAATAAATGGTCGGAAAAATCCAGGGAACCTACACGGGGCTTTTTACCGAGAGCTTGCTTCGGTCCTGAAAAGCATGCTCTCCCTCTGGGACCACTTTACCACAGCGACTTTGTGCCCTTCATGGGGTCAGCAAGGGCGTTGCAATCTCGCAAATTTTGGGGATAAACCCTTTCTGTAGTATTTCACTATACCCAAATTTGGCCCGCCTGCTTTTTAGTGAGGTTTTTGGCCTATTGATCGCCTCCACCTTGTTTTTAATTTGGGGCTTTTTCTCACCCTCCCCACTAAATAACCCCGGAAACTGGCTTCCTCCAGGCCCATGGAGCATTTTTTTGGGTTTATAGTGAAACCGCCTCTCTTTGTACTCCAGAACTGCTTTAAATTTCGGGGAGATGACTCGCCCAACCTGCTGAAAATACATGTCACAAGGTATGCGTTGCATACTTTTTATGGGGGGCTAAAATTCGGTCCATGCCCTCTGGAATGTACGGGGCCCCCTGCAAACCCCCGGATCCGCAAACACTTGTATGACCCCTCTGGGGTGGGGAAAACGTCTTCTCCCTGCTTCCCCAGACAGCGGGGTTTGCCCGTACCCTTTGTTAGGCCTAGTGGTTGATATAGTGGTCTGGGGCCTGTGCCCAATTTCCCCCTCGCCACGGGGGAATGCTTGGTGTCTCCGTGGGTGCATTCACCCCTCTTTTTTCCCCGGGGCCATACATGAGGAGTATGGCCCTTAGCGGGGCACCAAACCCACGAATCCAGAGTCCAGTGACATAGGGGCCTTTATCAACACTTTGCATGCCGGGGGGGCCCCTCCTTGGCTGGGGGTTTTGCACGCAACAGAGGGCAAGCCATGAGCACTCCATAGACCAGTGGACCAGTGCACTGGGGGGCTATTGCGGGGTTTTGAGATCCCACAGATGAGTCACGGCCAAAACCCCCCTTTACCTGAGGGCAGTCCCCCCTCTTGATTTAAATTTTGCCTCCCCATGGTCTTAGTCCCTTCTTGGGGTTCACTACCCCTCCTCACCCCAGTACTGCGACCCGATCTCCCCCACTCACTCAGAGAGTTTCTACAGCCACATAACGCTCGACGAACCGACAGCTCGTCCACTCTGGGGATCCCCCTTGCCACCAGCACGTATGGCCTCGGGAGCGAATTATAAACCCTGTCCATGACGCCCCGCTCACAATTGGGCAGGAGTGCAGCTAGGGTTTACAACAAAAACAAAAAGAGCAAAAGCAGAACACAACTCACCACCTAATGGGCTTTTGGGTTCGCACCTGTACCTTCCTGGGTTTGATAGCAAGCACCTCAGTAAAGCCCGATCCCTAGCTCCCGGCAAAGACCTCCAAAGTTCAGCAACAAGAAAAAAAGAGGGGCCCGCGTGGATGCAAGTAAAATTTGTGCTTTATTTCTTGTACTGTAGCAAGGGTACACAGAAAAACCCACCGTTTTTGGGCTATTTCACCCCTTTCTCACGGGGACAGGTCTCAGTTGAAGCCACTTCGGACGAGAAAACAGGTCGACATCTGAGATCTGTTTGGCTGTTCTTGCTGTATCTGGGCCGGGCCAGTCTTAATTAAATCCTCCAATTCCAGATTGTTTTTTAACCCTGTTGCTCCCTTTGACCCGGGGCATGCCTCCGTATTTCTGGGATTTGCCCCACATCCGAGAACCAATTGGGGGGGGTCAGCTCAAAGCAAGCACATGCCAGGAATATCGTCCAAAAAAGAGGTATTTATTGTGAACCAAAAAAAACTCAGTTACTTCAGCATAAACAAGGTTCCCCCAAAACAGAAAGTCCTTACGCGGGGTTAAAAAGGCAAGGGGAATGCTATCCAACGCACACCTTCACCCTACACAGCCTCACAGCTTGGCAGTCCACACTTCTGGTTGCGGGTCCAGGGGGCACACCTCCAACTTCCGCACCACGTCTTTTATTTGGCCAATAAGACCGGCTAGTATTGGAGCAACCTCCCACCCAGACTCTGAGCCCCTCCATAAAAAACCCGACCCGAACTACAAAAAAAAATCTCTCAAAGCAAAAAATTTTTTGCGGGCATCACCTAATGGGTTTTTTAATCACCGAGGCCACCACCTCGGTATAAATACCTCCCATCTAAACGGTACCTTGACCCTTCTACAAATAAACAAATATAACAGTACCACAAACTGAGTACACCCCTCCATTTTTAAAAATTGGTTTATTGTATCATATTTCGTGGGACAACACTGAAGATATGACACTTTGATACATGTAGTCAGTGTACAGTTTGCATAATGGTGTAAATTTGGTGTCACCTCAAAAGAACTAAACACACAGCTGTGTAAGCTGTTGGCAACAAAAGTGAGTACACCCCAAAGTGAAAATGGACAAACTTTTTTTTCCATCATGGCCTTAACTCTCTTGATTTGGGTACCTAAGCTTCATGGCTGCCACTTTTCCACTGATCTTTACTACAGGGATGTTTTAAAACCTTCATTCCTCCACCCTTTGGGTTTTATGATGCCCCCCAGATCTCAAAGGTTAGGGCTTAAAAAAAGCTTGGTCAGTCCAGCACCTTTTACCCCATTTTCTTAAAGGCGGTGGTTTCTTGGGGGTTTTTGGGGGCATTATCATGTAAATACTGCCATGTGGCCCAGTTTTCAAAGTGAGGGGATCATGCTTTGCTTCTTTATGTCAAAGTACATGTTAACATTCATTGTTCACTCAATGAACTGTAGCTCCCCATAACCGGCAGCACTAATGCAGCCCCAAACCACTGCACTCCTACCACCATGCTTGACAGAAGGCAAGATGCACTTGTCTATGTACTCCTCACCTGGTTGCTGCCACACACGCTTGACAACATCAAACCAAAAAGTTTACTTTACCTCATTAGAAAAGGGGAAATCTTTCCATTACCATGTCCTTAGTCTATTTGTTTTCAAAAAACTTTTTTGCTGTTTCTTGTCAGGCCTTCTTTTTAAAAAAAAAAAAAAAAAAAAATATATATAATATATATATATATAAAATTATATAAAATATATATATATATAAAATATAAAATATTATATATATATATAAAATATTAATAAATTTTATTTTATTTATTTTTTTTAATTCTGACTTATTGTAATATAATTAATCCTCAACACTGTAGAAGAAAAAAATTCCAAGTGTCAAAATTACAGGATGTTTTTGTCTTTTCACATCCTCAAAAAATTGTAATAAAACGTGATCAAAAAGTCAAATGTATCCTAAAATGCTATCAATAAAAACTACACTTCAGCCTGCAACTACACTTCAGCCTGCACTTTTTGCTTCAACCTTTTTTTTTTACTATTTTCCGCCTCTAAAACCTAAGCACATGTTAGGCTGGGGACTCTTATGCAAAAATAAGGTTATTTTTTTGTAGAAAAGATAAATGTTGTAGAAAACTTAAAATTTTAAAAATTTTTACAGAAATATTTTGGGGAGATCACAAATTGTATATGAAAGGTTTTTTTTTAATTGTAGTATATGTGTAGTATAAACATGCATGAGATAAAATGACAAAATCACTTTGAGCCACATATATGAATGGGGCTGCACCGGTTTTCTGGCCTGATTTGCGCCATAAAAACTGTTTTTGTCCTTGTTCAACATTTTTAAAAGGTCTTTCAGCAAAAAGTGATGTATGTCTGATACCCTTGAACATGTCTAGACAGAATCTGGTGCACTAATGTCATACTAATCCATGTCAAAGTGGCAAGACAAATTTTGACGCACATTTTGGCACATTTATGTCTCACAGCGGGAAACATTTATAAAGTGCTGTAAGACACTTTTATACATACTGACAAATACTACACTAACCTGCTGAGAAGTACGACATTCTAGTCTGCACCAGTTTTCATACAGGTCGCCCATTGTTTGAACTTTGATTGTGTCTTATGAAAAGCAGTAGCAGCCAAAAACAAAGTAGAATGAATATGTACGAAAGCATACGCCACAGTGTGTGTTCCCAGGGCAGGGGAAAAAAATTTTGATCCCGCGTCGCAACTAGGCCATCAAGGGGCAGGAACTCGACCATCAAGTCCCAAAATCACATAAAGGCAAGAAATACCAATTTGTGCTAAACCATCGCCTTTGGATAATACAATCGTTTCACAAAATTGATTATATTTACTGTCCCCATATTTTTAAAAAAAAAACTTTAACTCAGTTAATTATTATTATTATTATTATTATTATTAACATTTATTTTAAAGCGCCATTGAATTTCCCTGGGGCTGTACTTTGAGGGGGGGCACATACATAATTCAATGAGTACAATAATGACAAAGAAAGACCCTATAATGGACAGAGGGAGAAGGGCCCTCCCCCCAAGGCTACAATCACAAGGGGGGGAAGGGAAAAGGGGGAGAGGGCAACATGTTTGTGGGGTAAAAACAGTGGAGCGGGTTTTTGAGGTTTATAACAATCCTGAAGAAATGGGTTTTCAGGTTTCTTTTTTAAGCGGGAGAGTGGCAAGAGTCTGATGTGTTGGGGCAGTGCATTCCCGAGTGGGGGGAAGTGGGGAAGAAAAAGTTTTTGGAGACGGTTATGGGGAGGACCTGAAAAAGAGGAAACCCGAGAAGAAGGCCCTTGTGAGACCCGGAGTTTTCCCGTGGGGGGAGTTTATCTTGAGTTTTGGGGCAGAGAGTATGGGGGGGAGGGGTTTTATGGAGACCTTTGTAGCCCAATTTTTTAGCAACTTAAAAAAAAATTTCGCGAGCAAAGGGTGGGCCAGTGAAGGGATTGACAGAGGGAGAGGAAAGAGGAGAAACAGTAGAGAGGGGGGATAAGAGGGGCAGCAATTTTTGAGAATGGTTTAAAGGGGGAGAAAAGAGTCAAGATGGGGGCCACAGAGAAGGATGTTGCAGTAGCCAAGGGGGAGATAAACCAAGGGGCATGACGAGCATTTTTTGGTGTCGAATTTGAGGAAACAAACCCGGATAAAAAGAGATTTTTCAGGGGAAGCGGCGGGCAGAGGTGGGGGTTTTGGATGTGGGGTTTGAAGGGACAGAGCGGAGTCGGGGGTTTCCCCCAAGGCAGCGGACGTGCGGAACGGGTGAGAGTGTACAGCCTTTGCAGTGATAAGAGATCAGTGGGGGGAAATGGAGGGGGCCGGGGGAAAGATGATGAATTCTGTTTTTCCACTTTTAGTTTTCGGAACTGGGGGAAAAAAAAGGAGGAAAGGAAACGAAAAGACAGTCTGGGTTTCGGGAGAAAGAGAGGTGACAGGGGGCCAAATATAAAGCTGGGGCCCACCGCAAACAGGGGTTTAAAAAAAGCCATGTAAGCTATGATTGACCCAGCCCAAAGGGTGGGTGTGATAGAAAAAGAGAAAAAGGACCCGGGACTCCCCCTGGGGACCCCAAACAAGAGAGGCCGGGGGAGGGGGTTTAGTGAAAATAAAGAGACCTGAATGTCCGATCAAAAGGTACGAGGAGATCCGGGAAAAGACCCAAGTCTGGGGTTGCCGGGGAAAGGGAAAGGGGATGTGTACAGGGGGGAGTTTCGACATGTAAAAGGGCAGGGGAAAGGGTCAAGAAGGAAAGGACAGATTACGGGCTTTAGCTTTGGCATTTTGCAGGTTTTTTGGTGCCCTTATTTAAGGGCGGTTTCGGTAAGGGTTTGGGTGGGAAACCAGATTGTAGTGGGTCAAAAAGAGATTTGGAGAAGAGGTGGGGAACATTGAAGGTAGACGGCTGCTCGGGGGGAATTTTGGAGGAAAAAGGGGAAGCAGTGAGAGGGGGCGAAGTTGGACAGAGAGGAGGGATCAAGGGATGTTTTTTTAAGGAGGGGAAGTGACAGTACATGTATAAAGGGGGAAAGGGGAAGAGCCCGAGGGGGAGCGATAATTAAAAAAGATGGGTGGGGTTTTGGGATGAAAGCAGAAAAAAAGGGTCTGGGATACGGGGGTAAAGGCAGTGGGTCAAGATTACAGGGGGTGAGGTTGTTTTGGCCCGTAGAGAGGAAAGATTTCTGTGTAAGAGGGGGAAAAACAAGTTAAGGGGAAGACCAATGACTTTTTTCTTTGCTTTACATCCTCTTAAACCAACTTTCAGTTTTCAAACAATGTCCATTTCAACACTTGGGGAGACATGTCTGAATGGCTTTTCTGGTGTAAAATGCCCCAAACGTGAGTGGGCTATGATGTGTAATGCACCAAACACATGTGTTAGTCGCATGTTTCACAAGACTCAATTTCTTTTTCCCTGCGCCTAACATAAGGGGGGGGGTTTTTGGGGAAAGTGTCCCCACTACACCCTTTTAATATTAAACAATAATTTAAATTTGGCTTTTCAAAACTGAGTGCATTAGTACTCGAAAGGCAAGCCAAATTTAAAGTGGTCCTGCCCTGAGCCCGAGGAGTTTAATGGAGCTAGATTTTTCTGTTAGAGAAAAAAATGTCCCAAAATTTTTTCAACTTACACCAGCACATTTTTAATAAAAAGAATTTAAATAAATATCAAACTATAAAAAAAAATAAATTATTTAAATTTAATAAAAAAATTAGCATATAAAATTTTAAAATAAAATATATAATATCCCAAAATATAAAACTATCCCCCAAAAAAATTATTTAAATTAATAAAACCCAAAACTAATTTTAAAATTAAATAACCCCCCGATGTAAAATTTTTTAATTTTTTTCAACATTAAAATTTTAATTTTTTTTTTTGCTGCTCTTACCCTTTATTTTACATTCACAAAAGCCAGGGAAACGGCTTTCTGGGCCTGTGGCCCCCCCAAGCAAGCCAGTACCATAGTTTTAAAAACACCCGACTTTCTATTTGCAGCCTATCTATAGCGTTTACACGTTTGGCCCCATTACTAAATTCCCCAAGTTCCGTAAACACCTAACACACAGACAGGGACAATGAACTTTTGGGCACCCTTTTTAAACGCACAAAAAAAACACTTTCCCTACATTCAGGGGCAAATTTTACCTGAAAAAAAAATGGGGAAAAAGAAATTCGATGTTTCCTAGTTTCCCTACAGTCTCCCAAAGTGTCAAAATTTTTCAGATTTAAAAAATTTTTTGGGTCCGTTAGAAAGGCAAAAAAGTTCCCTATGTTTTTTAGTGTACATTTTTGTGAAACTTTAAAAAATGGTCCTGCAAAACAAACCTGTTAACCTAGCTTTAGCACTTTTAACTAAAGTTAAAAGAACCCATGAAACTATGTCACGAGATTTTAACTAAAATTTCCCAAAAATTTCTATTTTTGGAAAAATAAAATAATTTTAATATTAGGACTTTAAAAATTTTGGAAAAACAAATTTTTAAAAATTGATGTTCAATAAATAAAAATCTCCGCTTTTCTTCTTTGTAATTTGTTACCTCGTGTTGCACATCTTTCATCTTTGCCTTGAAACATATTACATGTCAGTGTTTCAACTTATATCAAAGCAGTCCAGCCCTGATTCCTTTCTTAATTCCACTTGTTCAACTCCTTACTAATTGGCTTCTTTGCAGGAATTTTGTAACTGACAACATGAAAGGCAGGTATTCAAAGGCTTCCAATCTATTGCTCCTGGAAGACTAGGCAAGGTCACATATATGAGATAGTTACACGTACCCTGTATGTTACTATTCTTGAAATAACTTCTTTTGTAGTTCCATGAGACCTCATAGGAAAAAATCTAAATAATGCAGCAAAGTCTATTGTTATTATTATTCTTTTTTTAAAGCTCTTTTTTTGAGAAATAAATAAGTTATTGATCAAATAAAGTAGATATAACTGACATCAAAATCAGTTAAAGGGATTTTGCCACGATCTAATGTTGATGTGGGATCCTCCAAAATGGGTATTTAATCACTTTTCTAAATATATGTTATTAAACAAAGTGTAGCCTGCGAGAGCTTCAGCCTTGCTTAGCCAGCCTTAGTTTCCTGACTCTTTACATTAACTACGACCAGGAGCTGATCTGGCCGCGCTTGCATTGTTTGCACTTCTTATCTGATGGCAGGGCACATGAACAAGCTTTGAAGGGAGGGGGAGAACAAAGTAGTTCTTCTGGGCATGTGCACTACCTCTGCTCTGTGTCAGAGCCTGTGTCTACTGTATAGAGAATCCGCTGGATGTAATGTAATTATCAGTCAGCTCTGTGCTCAGCCCTTCTGCCCCCCCTGCAGCAGTCGCTCCCTGTATGTTTACTTATATAATTACATTACAGCGAATCTATCACTCCTACCCTCCTCCCTCCCCCTGTAGCTGTTACTGAAGGCTGCCTGCAGCAGTTACTGAAGGCTGCCTTCTCAGATCTTATCTTCTCTCCTGAGCAGATAAGAGGGAGAACACAAAACCTGTATAGCTTCTGTACAATACAGTTATCCTCTGTGGTTTAGCCAAACAATATGTTTGCTCAACTACAGAGACTGAATATCAGCCTCCGGAGCGTGCATGGGAGGTGGTTCGATGACATCACAGAGGAGGCACTTGTTTTTTTAAACACAGGAACACAACGCCACTTTTTTTCAAGACTTAAGAGTACTGTGTCAGCCTGTTAGGAAAGTAAATCACTTCTTGGCAAAACCCCTTTAATACAATTGTCTATAAATTATTAACATTATTACAAAATCTCAGTTCATATCATATCTAGAACTCTTTCCTTCTCAAGAACCATTGGTATAAACTGTGATGTCTAAATATAGTTGGTGACAGTCCTGAAAAAAAGGGAGGGAGGACCAACCACAGAGAGGAAGAGTTTAGGCATTTTGGGGTGCTGCTTGTTGTGTTTGCCAAGAGATTCAGGTTGCAGGTCTTGAATAACCGGAATTACTGTATGTTGGCAACTATGATAAGTATAAGCCATGACACAACTGCAAAAAGGACGTAACACCTACAAATCTTGATATTCTTGTAAATATCTGTATGTGTCTCTCTCTATTAACTATGAGTAGTGACATTATGCAGGTGTATAGCTAAAGGAGGATCTTGTTACATATTTTACACTGGGGTTCAGAGCAACTTGCCCTTTTTGCAATACATAATACTATAAGCCACTAGCACTAGCTTTGATAAGGAAACAAGATAGTTGACACTTCCTAGTGATAGAATATGAGTATTAATAATTCTGGATTGAGCCAAGATTGAATCTGGCAGGTAACCTGCTTTGTGATACATTTTTTACCACCAGACATAAATAAAAGTACCATGTTTAAAGCCAAATTATTTGATCTTATTTTATTAATACAAACAATTGTAATAATACTAATAACAACAAGTAATTTATGAGTATAAATGCAAAACTGTAGTATAACCATGTGCTGCTGTCTTAAAATTAATCTCATTAGTCAAAAATTTCAACCTAACGAAAAGTACACTTCTGACAATGATCTTAAAGGCATTTTGATGTAAAGACATAGGGCTTCACAAATGAAAACTGTCTGGGTGTAAGACTTTCTTTGTTGCCCATAGCAGACAATCAGAGCTCCCCTTTCATTTTTGTCAAAGCACTGTATGTCATGGAAGGGGAGCTCTGATTGTATGTTATGGGCAACAAAGAAATTCTTAGACCTTTGCAGTTTTAATACATGAGGCCCATAGATTTAATGAGGTTGTCTCACAAAGACAACCATTTTACATATTCTCAAACACAAAAAATACTCCTTACACTTGACTCGCTAGGAAATATTGGGCCATGTTGGGTTGTCAAAGAAAAAGTTGTTATATATATTCAACATTCTCTTTTTGGTGGACCCAGCTCATCACTGCATTATATCGTTGGCAATACCTAATTTAAGGCAGCACTGGGTAATGTTGAATGTCCCGATGGTTTTGAGAACTGGTTGGACAGCAAGATGGCGGTGAAGCTCTGCATGGACGGATCATCTGATCCTGTACTGCAAGTAGTTGTTTCAGAGGTCCTATCAAAGTCTACAGTGCAAAGTTGAGACAAACTATCAGAAGGCATTTGCAGGACATTGGGCTATGACAGATGTCGAGGTATAGATGTTCCGTTTACTTCAGGCCACGATTTTTACAAGATGTTGTGGTGCACTGCAAGATGGCAATGAAGAAATTGATGGAAGTTTGTCCTCCAGCGTTTTTTGTCAGATACAATAACCAGAGATTGGTACTGAGACCATGTTGTGAATGCCATGAAGAGGCCTATACAAGAGAATGTCACGCTGCTCCTACCTCCATGACTATAGTGTGGCATGGCATAATGTAAGGTGGCTTAACCCCTTTACTCATTTAAGATACAGCTCAGTGTTAAATTAATTTGGTTGTGGAAGCAGTGGTACAGCCATTTCTTTAAAGTGTCCCAAGAGCCATTTTTTAACAGGATAACACTGGGCCATATGTTGTTTGTGTGACTGTGAACAGTTTGTATGACCTAAACATGTTACATGCCCTGCTGCGTCTCCGGAATTGTTTCCTATTAAGCACATCTTTGATGGCATTGGTTGGCAACTGTTAAGGGAGCTGCCAGCAGCCAATTTTAATGATTTGAATGCCCAAGTGTATTTACTGTGGAATAACATTTTTAAAGCACCTCATGACAGCATGATATGGTGTGTAAGTGCATGCATTCATACTTGATATTAAATAAATTGAGATGTTTTGAATATTTTGTTTCCATTTTTATAATTTGCATATCATTAACATATTTCTCAATCCTGTGTTTTCCATAAATCCAAACCTTGTTTGTCTTGGTGACTCAATTTAAGTGTTGAGGAGTGTATGTATGAAAGTGAATTGCTATTCAAACTAAACATTTTAGTATAAAATCGCAGGCTCCCGATTGGTCATCATGGCAGCTGGAAGTCTTGTGAAAGCTTCCATCACCATCATGTTTTCTGTTTTACTACTTCCTGCCTCAGCAAGTAGTAAAACATGATGGTTCAAATGATGGTTCAAATCACCCCCTTTTGCCATTTTACACATAAAAAAAAATTAAAATAATAAAAAAGTGACACATATTTGGTATCGTCGCATCTGGAAAAGTCCGATCTATTAAAATGTAATAACATTTATCCTGTACGCTGAACACATTTTACATCGCCTAAAAATTGGAATAAATTTAATCAAAAAAGTCCCATGTATTCCAAACTGATAGCAATAAAAAGTACACTTCAGCCCGCAAAAAATGCACCCTCATTCAAATCCATAGATGTTAGTACAAACAACTTACTGGTCATAGAAAATGGCACTGCCGCGCAAATTTCAAAAAGAGTAAGGGGGACATGTCTGAAAAGTGCCTTGGTCTAAGACTTTTCTTGTTGCCCATAGCAACAATCAGAGCACCCCTTTCATTTTTTCATATCTATATGAAATGAAAGGGGG
>JAODAL010074945.1:0-14185 GCA_025379985.1 Phyllomedusa bahiana
AGGTCATGTAGTTTTCCACCCAAAAGAACCCAAAACACATCCAGTCATGACACCGCACACACATCTCACCCTGCTCTATCTGTAATCTGATTTGCTGGCCGCCAAAATTACACGAAAAGCGCCAAAAAAGGCACGATCTTAATAGATGATGCACAGATTTTAGCCTTAATTATCGCATGATCTAAAAATTTCGATCACCATAAAAAACCTTGCCGATTTCAACTTTGTCGATAATAATCGCTCAACACTACTTATGATAGATTCCCTAATTAGTTTTTCTGGGTAATGTTTTTCTTAAAGTCTTTCAGCTATCGTGGAAGATTGTGTCATAAAATCCGCATCATTAGTGCAATTCTTTCGAATGTGTCTTAGTTGTCCGTAAGGTACATTAGTTTTCCATCTATGTAAGTGACAGCTCCGGAAATCAAGAAAAAACTATTGCATCTACTGTCTTAAAAAAAGTAGTGGTAACATAGCGTTGATCTTCTTTTTTTATGACCAAATCTAGGAAGTCAATTTCGTTCATGCTGATTTTAGGGCTGAGGGAGATTCCCCATGAGTTATGATTGATCTCCTTAATAAATTGTTGGGCCTCCTTCTCTGCCTCTCCAGATCATGAAGATATCATCAAGATATCTCTTATAGATTACAACTTTGTCAAAAAACGTGCTTGAATAGATGTGTGTATCCTCAAAATCCCCCATGAACAAGTTAGCTAATGATGGCGCCACTCTTTGCCACACCCTTAGTTTGTCTGTAGGTACGAGTATATGTAGGTGAAGTAATTGTTAATTCAAAATAAAGAATAACCCTTTTAGAAAAAATTCCCTCTGTGCGGAAGTTAGAGACTGATCTTTAACAAGATATTTATTCACACATGTTAGCCATAGGTTATGGTCAATATTTGAATATAGGGATGTGACATCCATGGTGATGAAGATAAATTCTTGGTTAAAGGGTGTGGAGATGAGGTTTTCAATGAGAATATCTGAATCTCTCAAAAAACTTCTGAGTTCCTTAATGTATGTCTGTAGGTAAATGTCCAGGTATTGGGATAACCTACTAGTCGAGCTATCGATCACAGAGATAATGGGACGTCCTGGAGGCTGTGCTGCATTTTTATGTATCTTGGGGATGTGATAAAAGCAGCTTTTCATGGGGAATGGAATGAAGATGACTTGTTTCTCATCCTTGGTAATTGCCCCACTTTCTACAGATTCTGATAATAATGTATATATATTCTTGTTGACTCCACAAAAGGGTCTCCAGTGACTTCTTTATAGTAATCAAGATCAGAAAGTATATTGAGGGACTCGTTGTGGTAATAGTCATAATCCATCATTACTATACCACCTCCCTTATCGGCTGCCATAATCACGATTGCATCATTCTTTTTTGAGGGATACGGGGGCCATATATTCCTTTTTAGACAGATTTTTGGTGAGCCTTGATGCAGAAAAAGCTTTCGATTGCTTGCACTGGTCCTTTCTCTCAACGGCTCTGGGGGCTTTTGGCCTCCAAGGTCCCTTTATGACGGCCATAGGAGGACTGTATTCCACCCCTTCTGCGTCCATCCGTCTCCCCCATGGATCGTCCGCTCCCTTCCAGATCAAGAACAGCACCAGACAGGGGTGTCCCCTTTCCCCCCTCTTATTTATATTGTCCATAGAACCCCTAGCGGCTGCCATCCGTCTAAACCCTGATATAAAAGGTACAATGATTCGGCATAGGGAATTTAAGTTGTCTCTATTCGTTGACGATATATTGCTTTCCCTAACTGCTCCTCAGGTAACTCTGCCTAACCTACACTCCCTCTTAGATCAGTTTGGTAGACTGTCTGGATATAAGGTCAATACTAGGAAGACGGAGGCCCTCCCGGTTAATATACCTCTAGCTCAATTACGAACCCTAGAGCTGAATTTTAAATATAATTGGAAAAAGGAGACATTGAAGTACCTAGGGGTTAACTTGTCCAACACATATCCTTCGGTCTATCGCCATAACTGTCCTAAACTGTTTTCGGATCTTAGAGACTTGTTGACCCGATGGCAGCGTCTGTCACTATCTTGGTTTGGTAAGATAGCGGCGGTCAAAATGACTCTACTGACCAAATTGTTGTACTTCTTTGAAGCACTGCCCATTCAAGTACCCCTAGGGGAGCTAAAATCCCTCCAAGTGGCAATACTCAGATCAATTTGGGCTCAAAAGAGACATAGGGTACCGAAAAGTGTATTGTTGTCTTCTAAATCTAGAGGGGGCCTTGGGGTCCCTGACTTACTTAAATACTTTTGGGCATCTCAGCTGCTAAGAAATCCCGGCTGGTCCTCCCTGTATGCACACTCAGCTTGGACTGAGATAGAAAAATTATGGTTGGCCCCCACTCACCCCAACTCGTTACTGTGGGGAACCACTAACATCCAAATTAATAGGCCCCTCCTTGGTCCTATGGCTCTTTTGCGGAAGATTTGGCAGTCCTGCTGTAGACGCTTTGGCCTCTGTGCAGACGTATCATTTATGACCTCGTTTCTCTTCCAACCACAACTTCCTGACAGCCTGTCATCGGGTAGCTACAAGTTCTGGTTTGAAAAACACCTTTTTCGATTTGCAGACATAGTGGAGCCTCGGACACGGAAACTGATGTGCTTTGAGGTCATCAAGTCATCCTTTGGAATCCCGGATTTAGCCTACTTCTCTTACTTGCAGATCGGCCATTTTCCCCGACAACTATCTGGAACGGATAGGGTGTCCATCCTGACCCGATTTGAAACTCTTTGCAGGACTAGTTCCTCCACTAGAGGCCTCATATCAGCAATTTACCAGATGCTTCTTGACCCGGACCCTGAGACCTTCCCTAACCATAAATATGCAGAAAAATGGAATAGGTGTCTAGACACACCGCTTACTGAGGAGGAGTGGCGGGCAGCCTGGATGGGAGCATCGAAGACTTCAACATGCATATTGCATAAAGAAAACCAATATAAAATTTTGTATTTCTGGTATCATACCCCGTCTCTAATCCATAAATTCAATCCAATGGTTTCGGACCATTGCTGGAGGTGTCGATTGGGGGGCGCCAACCTCTTCCATATTTTTTGGGACTGTGGACACATCAGACCATTTTGGGAGTTGGTCCGAACCCTTTTGTTGGAAGCATTAGATATTAGCCCCCCTTTAGATCCTAAGATATTCCTGCTCAATCTTCTCCCATGTAACCTAGGAAAGAATACTAGGCAATTGATTCTCTACCTTTTTACTGTGGCTAAATGTTTGATCTCAAGGAATTGGAGGTCGGCTCTCTCCCCTTCCAGGCCGGACCTTTGCCACAGAAATTAGGAAGTACGTAGAATGGAATATTTGACGGCTCTGCTTCAGGATCAAGTGGACAGGTTCAGGACATTTGGGACCTATATGCCCTGGGTCAAGGCCTCTCATGACTGCCTGTATTTTTATACACCACATAGTTATCTGATCTCTTATTATCTACACTGTTTCACCCCCTTCCGTGTCCTGTCCCGTCAAAGTTTGTTATCTTTATTGTTGCCTGTAGTTTGGTGATCATTGCTGTTCACGGTTAAATGTGATGAACCCAGTTCATTATAGGCCGGATTCGTATCCTTGGGTTTATATGGAAAAAATTTATATAGTGTGATAAGTTTGGTGATGATAGATCCTCCAATGTGACATCTGAGATTGGATGAGATAGATATAATGACCTAATCTATGCTCTAGATGTTGGGTATTTATCGGATCTTAACATGAATGTATTACTGATTTTTCTTCATGATAGTATAGTTAAATGTATGGAGGCGGTCTTCATGGCAGCTACGTGTGGGGGATCGGAGGGGGTGTCTCGGGCAGGCCTGCTCTTACCCATTGCATTGAATGGGTGCGGTCTTGTACGGGATGCGCCTGCTGGCCCTTTGCGCGGGCTTGTCATGGACGCGGCCCTTCTAGTCCAGTGCAATGAGTACAGTGATTTAGTTCAGTGTTGCTCAATATATGCTAAATGGTAGATATTTATGTTTCCCCTGATCAACCAACATCGTTTGGTATATGGTGTCCGTGGGGGCGCTGATCTCGCTTATTTAGTTTGTTTGGATGAAGAAGTCTTATAAGTAAGATCTGAGGTTTTATCACCAAGAAGTACATATGTTGTACCAATCACAATGTTTATAATGACATCTGTTATTGCAATGTTCTTATTGCTGTCTGCATTGTTACTGAGCTTCTTGTTTTGAATATCTAAAACTTTTCAATAAATATACAGTTAAAGAAAAAAAAAAAAAGACAGGTGTCAAACAACACCATAAACAAAATAACTCCTGCTCATCTGAGCACTAACTATACAGTAGTATTTTCTCTCAATACTACCTTATAGCCACAAATCAAGATTTTGGCTATTTCTTGGTGTAGCCTCTCAGGCCTAAACTCCTTGGCTTGTTATAGCAGACACCCCTAGTCCGCCAACTAGCTGACTTTATATAGGACAGCTAAACACTGGTCTGGAACACGGGGAACAGTCAAAAACCAAACACTTTGACTTCTCTCAGTAAGAGCCATCCAAGATTAAGCTGTTCACAATCAGTGAAACTAGCTGTTTAGTAGATGCCTACTACATACTGCAGTTGACACAAAATAAAGCAACGGCTCCTAGTTCACTAAGACCAAGTTTCTCGGTGACGTACATCTGTCTATGTATACTATGTACACATGAGTACTCTAAGTGCAATATATACACCATTTACCACTAGTTAGGGCCTTATATATTAGACCTGTGGGGAGGAGCAGACTGTGCCTTTAAACAATGGACATGTGACAACACATCCAAATTGCCATATAAAACAAAGTCTTAAAACTTAAAGGCTAAAAACCACCTGATTACCTTTGCATTTTTACCTTTATTTTGGGCCATGCATTTTAAAGTTGAGTGGTCAAAACCCCCTCTGAATTGTCTGCCAAAAAAAATAGCCCCTTTAATGACTCAATCGTCCACTTAGGAGCAACGCACTCCCTCTCAATTATAGCATACATATTTTTTTCTGCAAACATCATCTTTCTACTTAAGTAAACCACTGGGTGTTCTTCCCCATTAACTATCTGTGAGAGTAGAGCCCCTAGCCCAATATTAGAGGCATCTGCCCAAAAACCCCAAAAATATACTTTTAAATTTGGCACATTTTAAAACGGTCTTTTGCACAAGACCAGTTTTAACTTTCAGAAGGCTTCCTTTGACTTCTCATCCCATTTTGCCATTGTGGACTTAGCCCCTTTGGTAAGGTCTGTAAGGGGAGCTCCGACCCTTGCATAATTTGCAAAAAAAACTTCGATAATAACCAGTTATACCTAAGAAGGCTCTCATCTGCTTTTTTTAAACTGGCTGTTACTAGTTTTTAATATCTTCTACTTTGTCTATTTGTGGCTTAATAACTCCTCGTCCAATGTGATAGCCTAAGTACCTAGTGAGTTTGCTGTCAAACCAACTTCTCGAATTGAGTCCACCATTGCCTGGACCTTACTTAGATGAGATTCCCAGTGTGCGCTGAAAAAGACACATACTAAAAAGGTCCTAATAGCTTTTTGTGGGGCGAAAATAAAAACCCTTGACCTCTGAAATGTGGCCAAGGCACCATGTAGGCCAAAAGGGAGTACCACATACTGGAAATGCCTGCCGGACATAGAGAAAGCGTTATTTTTCTCTTGCTACTTTCGTAAGTGGCATGTGCCAATAGCCTTTGGTCAAGTCCAGGGTGGTGATATATCTGGCAGCATAGAACCGTTAAATTAACTCGTCCACCCTAGTCATGGGATAGGCGCCAAATTTTGACCCCCTCATTCAACTTACAGAAGTCGTTATAAAACCTGGAACTTGACCAACCACTTCTTGACCTTTCTATACAATATGTTTTGTTCCTGTCTCTGAGCTTCTGGTACACGATACGGCCTCAGCCTTACCTTTTGACCTGGGTCTGTCACTATGTCATGCTCAATGACATTTGTTTGATTTGGTAATTCTGAGAAGGTCTTCATCTATTTTTCTGTAACAATTCCTTGACCTCTTCTTCCTGAACTGCCGACAAAGATTCTGATGTATTGACCTCTGGTAACTCATTGCTACGTACTTTCTTGGTTCAACTTCCTGCTATGTGAGCCATCCAGGCTTTCAATAACTTTCAGGAAAAATTTTTAAAGGTTTTTTTTTCCTGGGTTGGTATACCTTACAGTTTACCTCGCTTACTTTTTCACGGGGCCCCAAAGGACCTTACCCTTACGAGGAACTTTTCTTTCTGGTTGGGACTAATACCAAACACAGCACCCACTGAAAGACCCGACCTTTCAGACTCCGACTTGGCTTCCTGACCTACTGCCATTTCTTTACAATCGGAATTACTGCCATAATCTGGTCCTGTAATCTCATGTGTTAAAACCTGGGGGTGTTTGGGTCCTTTTCCAGGTTCTTTAGCCATATCTAATAGCCTTCTGGGACGACTACCATACAGCAGCTCAAATGGGGAAAATCCTGTGGAGGCCTGCGGAATCACCCATATGAAAAATATTAAGAATAGCAACAGACGGTCCCAGCCCTTTCAATCCCTTTTTTTGTTCCCCCCTTTTGAGTTTCTATTAAAAGTTCCACCCGAAAAGTCTGCTGGGGGTGATCCCCTGTCCCAACGCAAAAGTGTATGCTTAGAAAACCGAAAACAGCTCCCTTGGGAAGTTTTAAAGGGGGCTGTTTAAAAACCCAATTTTTTCAGGGGAAAACCTGTCCTGGTAAACATTTGTAAAAGTTCTCGGGCAATCACTATCGACAAGGTATTTCTGAGGGGGGGGGGGTGGGGTTCCGGGGAACCCCCGGGGGGATAATCTATCCTTTCTAAAATTTTGCTGATGGGGTGTTGTTTATTTCTAAAACCCCCCAACAAAATTCTTGGGAAAAACAAATGGGGCCCCATTATGAAACAGTAAGGGCCCTGTTTACAAAGGCTTGAAACGGGGGCCCCCCGCCCCCCCCCCCCCCCCGCCCCCCCCCCCCCCCCCCCCCCCTTTTTATTTTTTGGTCCGTAATTAAAGCGCCCCCAAGTGCGGTAATCCACAGTTCCCCATAGAGCACAAAAAATTTTCGTCTCCTCCCCTGCTCGGCGAATCCGCCACGGGGGGGGATAAATGGGCATTTCTTTACTAGTGGCTCTACTGCCGTGGGGAATGCAACAATGGGTTGGGGGGAGGGCCGGGCCCCCCCCCCTGCCCGCCCCCGCCAACGACTAATTGCGAGGTGTAATTACGTCCCGAATTTAAGCCGTGTGAACATAGCCTCAGACTTTATTTGTTGCTTGTAGCATCCCAAACAAAAAACTCAGCTTTCAGTTTTTTAAAAGCAGTAAAAAAAAAAGATAAACCCCAGAGCCGATTGGTTTTCTACCCGGGAAAAAGACATCTTTTGAAAAAAAAAACCCAAGGTTTCAAAAGCTACACAAAACATATTTACCCAAACCAAATGGTAAACCCGTTTTTTAAAACATCTTTAAAAAAAAATTAAAAAAACTAGACAAAAAAAATAAACCCTGTTTTTGTTTGGTATGTGGTCCCCAAATCCCTTTTTTCCCTGTCGTTTGTGGGTTGTGGCATTTAAATTTAGTTAGTACCTCCCCTTTAAAAGAAGCCAACCATAAACAAATAATTTAAAAAAAAAAAAAGATCAACTTCTGCACGTGCGGTGCTACAGCAAATCCCCAGATGAGGCCCCTAAAAGCTTTTAAAGATTATATTAAAAAACTAGGGGCCAATGTACGAAAAATGTCTTTGTCTAAAAATTTTTCTTTTTGCCCATAGCAACCAAAATGCCCCCCTTTTATTTCATTAGGGGCTCTGTAAAAATGAAAGGGGGTCCTTATTGGTTCCTATTGGGGAAAAAAGAAAAAATCTTAGGGCCAAGACGTTTTCTACTTTTCAACCTAGGTGATGATGTTAAAGAAGTACAACCTTGGAAAAAAAAATAAAAAACCTTTCAATATGAGAACTTGTCTCAGGCCCCGACTCCCTTTTTAGTAATTTTCTCCCAGAAACCGTGTTACTTTCCCCAACATTTCACATCAATATCACCTTTCTTACTTTTAGGTGGGCATTTTCCCCTATCTTTGAGATCCTGAAAGGTCCTTTAGATCATCTCCCCTAAAGTATAAGACTCTCTCCCATTAATGGACAAATTAGGCATTGTTTTGAGTCTGTTTAATGTTTTCTCACCCCTTTAAGAGGTGAGGACAGGGAGACTGAACACCTTGGTTATGATCAACAGGGGATTCCATGGTGCCACTTCTATCATTGTCTGCTTAACTTAATCAACCTTTACTCAGACCTTAGCTACCAGATCAAACCTCAGGAATGCAGAGCAATCCAACCAAACGCATCCCCTAGAATGAGTTTTTGTTGCACTTTTAAATAATAGGGGTTAGGGTTTCCCCAATGAAACATACTGCTATACTGGGGAAACCCTCTGCTTTTAACCGGTCTCTCCCCAGCCGGGGGGGCAATTCTGGGAGATGATATATACGACCGGTTTTACAAAAATCAGAAAATTTATTAAAACGCCTAACAAGTTAAAAAAGTCGATGACATACTTGCATTTGGGGTCTAGTCCCGAAAGACAGATTTATAGTGGGGGGGATATAGCCTTGATACCAGTGTCAGTGCACCACTAAAATGTCCTGTGAGTGCAGTGTTGCATCTTGTCATTTCTTACAAAACAAAAGATTCTTGAAGCAGTCACTGTTCTTTAAAACCTTGGTAACAGCGACCACAGTATAATTACTTCAAATCTAATCCGGGAGGGCAAAAACATTTAGGACGACATGTATGAAGATCGGCGCGTCAGAGCGCCCGTTTTCGAGCGCTCGAACGTATAAGCTGTGCCTCATGTATGTCAGTGCCCGAGATGCGCTCATACATGGGGTGTAAAGCCCCCTGCGCCTCGCCAGTGTGTGAGGCGCAGTGCGGGACTTAGGCGCAGAAGGACTGCGCCTAACATGTATTCTGATTCGAAAAGGGCGGGAAAAAACACGAGAATCTTTAAAACATTTTAGGAATGAAAAAAGAGTTGTCTTTAAAAAAGAATGATTAAATAAAAAAGGAAATCAAACTGTCAAAAAGCGATTAATTTGGGAAAAAGTGGATAATTTAAAAAAAAAGGGAAATTATAAGATGCTCAAGAAATAAATACACTCTCAGCTCCGTGGGGCATGGAATATGAATAAAAAAAAATCGTTTTTATGAGGTTAAACATTATCAAAAAAAGAGCTCAACCTTCTAAAAAAATACAAAATAAAATCACTAACAAATAAATAAAAAGGGGTGCAACATCAGGAATTTGGGTAATGAAAATTCCCGGGGAAATACAGTAATTCAAATTCTGTAAGGCTTCTCTTTGGTCGGCAGAAACCCACCAATCAGAATAAAAGCGACAGGGAACTTTATAACCAAAGGGGTAGTGTTACCAATAAAAAGAAAAGGGGGACAGTAAAAAAAAGGCAGATCTTAACCCAATGAACTAATAGGGGGGCAAACAAAAATAAAGAAAAAAAAATAAATTTAATTAATATTTTTTTATTTTAATTTTCGTTTATACCCATATTATTGTTCATTTATATAACCTAGCAAACTTCGTGATTTTTTATTTATTTCGGGCTGTACTTTTTATTATAAATTGCTTTAGAAAACCCAAAACCCATCATGAGAAAGTAGCTCACCCCTGTTTGCTAAGCGACGAGCTCCTTTCCCCCCAACCAATCACATACTAAAATTTTTCCCCTATAGACATAAAACTTTCAGGCACCCTTCTATCGCGCCTTTCTTGCTACACTCAAAATAGACCACTACATATGATTGGTGTCTGGTCTCAACCAACAGCTCTTTTCTCCCTTTTTTTACTGTATTTTGAACTGTCCCCCTTTTCATTTGATGGTCAAAAACTACTCCATGGTTATTATGTTCACTGTCCTCCTATTCTGATTGGTTTTTTTTTTTGCGACCAATGAAAAAGGCTTACATAATTGAATTACTGTTTTTCCCCGCAATTTTCTACATCCAACCCTGCTGTAGCGCCGGTGACCGACAAACCGTTTTTTTGGGGATTTGGTGATTATTTTTTGTAGAAGGTTTTAGCTCTTTTAAAAAAAAAGTTTTACACTTAAAAAAAACGATTTATTTACTATATCCATGCCGCACGGAGCTGAGATTTCAGTGCCCCCATCTCTCCATAACAACAAGGGGACAAAAGTAGCCGCGCCTGATTGGCCGGGATAGCCAAGCCCCCCAACCCAAACCAATCAGCTCTTTTTGCTTTTTTTTACTATTTTTTGAACTGTCCACCTTTTCATTTGAGGGTCAATACAAACCCCATAGGTTATAATGGTTCACTGTCCCCCTATTTTTTTGGCGGTTTTATGCCGCCCAAAATGAGAAGCTTTAAACAGAATTTGAATTACTGTTTTTTCCCCCGGAAAATTTCATATCCCAAATTCCGAGTTCGGGTCTCGGCACAAAGCGTTGTTAGGATTTTTTTTATGTTTTTAGAAGGTTTGAGCTCTTTTTCAGATAATGTTTTACATAATAAAAAAAAATTTTTTGATCCAAACTCCATGCTCACGGACTAGATGTATTTTTTTTTGGATCTTTTTTTATTTTTCCCTTTTAATTTAAATGATCAATTTTTTAAAAACCTTTTAAAATCGTTTTTAGACAACTTTTTTTTATCTTTATTAATAAATATTTTATAGACAATCATTTTCTTTCTTGTACTGTGTAACATCGACCTGAACACATTTTGCCCCTTTCCCATTACTTTCTCCTTTATTTCCCCCTCCCCCGGCTTTTAGCCAGCTTCTTTAGGCCCTGTTGTCGAGGTTTCCAGCGACCACTTTGCCACTCGCGATCAGGCATGTCCGGAATTTTTCGAACGTGGTGCGTCCCGCCCCAGAACGCCCACCCGCGCCCATTGCACCCCCTTTCATGTAGGCGCAGCCAAAAGTCCCGAGGGTTCGTTTTTAACATGCACTCTGTGTCCGACGGGGGATTGGATCGTGGCGCGTGTTCCCCAAAAAACGGGCGCAACTCCCGATCATACATGTCCCCCTTTAAAAATGAAAAAGGGGCCAATTTCCCCCTTGTTGAGGGCTACAAAACAGAATAGACTAAAACAGTTATTTCAAAAGAATGTAGAACCCAAAAAGGGAGGGCTTTAACTATCCTTGGGGGAATTAATTGAAAATGTTTCCTATAGGTACAAGTACAGTGTTTAAAAATTTAAATCCAACATGGTTTCTACCTTCTGTTAAAAAGGCAATAAATAATAAAGGGCATTCAAAAAATATGTCAGAAGGGTCAGAATTAGCCTTTAAAAATGACAAAAAAAAGTTTGAAAAAAAAATGATTAAATCAGTGGAGCGATCCCATTTCACAGCCGCCAGGTGTTAGCAGCTAATTGCAGCTAACACCTGGCGATTTCAGCACGGGGGGCATCGTCGCCGGCCTGCGCTGTTTAACCCCTTAGACGCCGCGGCAGAGATGGCTGCGACGTCTAAATGAATTAAAAACTGTGCCGCGCACCATTCTTCAGCCTGATCGGGACAATAGCGATAAACGCGGTCCCGATGTGCTAACATGGGAGGGGGGAGCCTGTGAAGGCCGATCGCTGCAAAGTTCCCTTTTCCCCACTTCCGGCCCTAGGGAGGAAATGGGGGAAACCGCCATCTTTGTACGTTTAATGCATTTCTATCAATGCAAAAATGTATAAACGATCACCCCCCTAGAGTTCAAGCACCAAGAGGGGCTCATTTAAACTAAAAAAAATAATAATAAATTTTTAAAGTACAAAAAAAATTATTAAAAGTTGAAATAATCCCTCTTTCCCCATTAAAAAAAAAAAAAAAAAAAGTTACAAATATTTGGTATTGCCGTGTCCAAAAAATTCTTATCTATAAAAGTATAACATCATTTAAACCCTAAATGAACACCGTAAAAGGAAAAAAATTCCCCAAAGCCAAAAATTCGTTTTTTGGGCATTTTTTTGTCGCATAAAAATTTGGGAAAAAAGTGAAAAAAAAATGCACTTGCATTCCAAACTGCTAGCATTAAAAAAATAACTTCAGCCACAAAAAATTCCCCCCTCACACCCCCACGTGTTAGACATAAAAATTATTGGTCGCACAAAATGGCGCCACCCGGGAAATTTCAAAAAAAGAAAATGTTTGAATTTTTTACAGTGCCAAAACATAACGGAAAACCCCACATGTTGGTATTGCGGGGTGCATATAAAACCCATAGAAAACAGATAACAATCATTTTTCCGAAGAATAAACTCCATTAAAAAAAACCCCGCAAATAAATTTTTTTTACATTTTTCCCCACTTAGAACTTTTTTTGCTGTTCCCCCCGTTTTCTTAGTAAAATTTATTAAAAACCCTTAGAAAAGTAATTTTTTCCCCCCAAAAAAAAAGCCCTCATGTGTATGTGGTCGAAAAATAAAAAAGTTTATGACTTTCAGAACGAGGAGGAAAAAATGAGAGCCCAAATTTTTATGACTGTCGCAGGAAGGGGGTTTAAAATCTATTTGGAAAAAAAGTTTGAGGGGCCAAAAGGGACTACATACGGGAAAATGTGGCTGAATAAACATTATAATGATTGGCCAGTTTTTGCTTTTACTAAGGGCAGGAGTTTCAGACCAAACCTGAACTGTTTTTTTGGGGGTGGTAAAAAACTTGAAGAGGGGAGGCTATGGGTATAGTGTTTGACACTGTCCCTCATAAGTGGCTATTGGGTATATTAAAGTAGAGTGGGTTAGAAATAACAGTTTGTAACTGGATTAAAAACGGACTACTGGATTGTACTCAGAGTAGTGGTAAGTGACTCCTACTCTGAATGGCCCCAGGTTATAAGTGGTGACCCGAAAAAGGGTCAGAAAGTGTCCTCTTTTATTCAGTTTTTTTTATTTAATGATTGGGGGAGGGATAAAAGCACTGTCCTTTTTGCGATGAAAACCCAAACTACCTAAGTAGTCCAATCAGGAAATGTTCATAAAATTTCAAGCATCCTGGATACCTTAGACATGGGCATCCCTTTGGGAAATGCAGTTTAATGGGATAAATTAAAGTTTTTGCATCTTGGAATAAAACTTATGCACCCTTGTCCTGGGGGAAAAACTAAGGGGGAAATTTCTTTTTGAGTAAAAACTTTTCGTTCTTGTAGATTCTTGGATTACAGAAAAAATGCAATGTCAATCAGCTGCCTCTAAAGGGCCGCAGGATTTTGACGTATTAAAAAAGGCATGGGCCCAATTACAGGGATGTAATATTACTGTTAAAATAAAACATTTGGGGCAACCCACTAGGAATATGCGGTTCAGTTTTGGGGTCCCCGTTTAAGAAAGGGTTAATGGGGCAGTGAGAGTGCAAAGAAGCAACCAAACTAATAAGGGGAAAGGGCATCTTAGTCATGAGGAAAAAAGGTTAAAAAAAATCAAAAAACATTTTACAAAAAGTATGGAGAAAATCTATTTCATGTGAAACTCCTTAGAAATACAAGAGGTCTTTCCATTTTTCTAGAGAAAAAGGGATTCAACCTCCAGAGGAGAAAAATCCTTCTTCACCATGAGAACCATTAATCTGTATAATAACCTGCCCGAGGAGCTGGTCACAGCAGGAACAGTTGAGGGTTTCAAGAAAGGCTTAGACAACTACATGGAACTAAAAAATATTAATACCTATGTAGTCGTATAATTCTAGAGCCATTCTGATGGTAATATTGTGAGCCAAAATTAAATATTCATTGAGGGCAGATTTGTTCTTGCTTTATGGATTCCAAGTCTTCATCAGTAGGGGAAAGGAAAAAAAAACACTCCCAGACAAAAAAGGAACTGCCACAAACAAGACCGGCACTTAAACCAAGAAAACAGAGGGCAGATTGTCAGCAGATTGTCCATGGCCTGATCCTACTGTAACGAGTACAGCGGTAAAGGGGGTAGTGGACCCACTGGACCACTGCCGGGCTTGCTTAGAGGGGGCGTAACTAAGCGGCCCTCGGGCATCTTCCCCCGAGCCTTAGATGGTAAGGGGGGGTGGCTTACCCCAACAGCCGCCAGGTCTACCCGAAACGTCCCCCGCAGTGGCAGCTGACCCGGGGCAGGCCAAAAAAAAGAGGG
>JAODAL010074946.1:0-14184 GCA_025379985.1 Phyllomedusa bahiana
TTCTCTACACCTATACATGGGTGCTTAAGTAGGCCCGGGGTAGTTGTTTGTTTTTTTGATACTCAGGTGCCCCTTCAAAGGTGGTCCCCTTCCTTTTCTAAAAAATTCCCTTTTTTGGGTTCTCAAAGGCACACCCCCTTACCCCATTTTTTGGGGAAAAAAAGGCTGACTGAGGTGGAGGGATTTTTTTTTCGAAAAAGTACAATTCAAAATTCAAAAAAGTGATTTACCTTTGTCCCAACTTTTTAAGGGATTTAAATGAAAAAATTCGATTTAAACTTTAAAACATGGGGGATTTTAAATTTTTGGTAAAACTTATAAAAAATTTTAAAAAAAGTTCCGAAAGGGCTTAGGACCCCATTGAAACCGGGCATTGGAGATTAAAAACCCAGATTTAATGCGACTTTGGGAAACAGGGCGATTTCCTCTTCCCTGCGTTTTATGAATATTCTTGGGGTGAAGAAAAAAAATATTTTAGAGAGGCATATCGAACGTTAAAGGTTTAAGGGTTAAACGGGTGCTCACACGTAAAAGTAAACCCCAAAATTTAAACCCAAAAAGGGAACGGGAACTTCAAAAAAAATTTTTGAAAAATTTTACATCCCATCTCAAAAAAGAGAAAACATAATAAATTCGTGCGCAAATTTGGGCCCCGAGTTTGGGGAAAACCGGGGGCTTTATAGTGTCTGGAGCTCAAACCAGACCTTTCATTGAATAAAAATTTAGGGGTTTACAGATATTTCTTCCATTTATACAGACCACTCTGTTTTCAGAATCTAGAGGGTTACCCAAAATCGTACTTTTAAACCAGGCCCCCCTTAAATAAAAATTCTTTGGGTTTCCCCTGAAAACCCGCCCCCGATGGATGCCCCCCAAAACCCAATCGCGGAGGGGGGGGTGGGAAAAAAGAAAGTGCAGTCTGTAAAATGCCAAATATCCCCAATTTTTCATCGGAGTCCTCGGTCAATTCTCGTCTTCTATTTTTTTTGCCACCTCCCCACACAGGTCCTTTCAACAGAGCATCTCCCTCCAATCAGCCAACCAAACCCCTTTTCTTTTTTTTTTTAGAGGGGAAATTCGGGGGGGCAATTAAGGATATTAGGGGTAAAGGCCGTCGGGGCCCCTTCTTCCCTTACCACGAATATTAAAAATTTTTCGATAAATTTGTTTTCCGGGTAAAAATTTTCCCCCGAAAAAAAGTAGGGGTCTTTTCATTTGTGCCTAGAAACTCAAATGAATTTTTTTTGGGTGGGCCCAGAGATACCTTTTTGTTTTCCCGGGCAAACCCCAAAAAAAAAGGGTTTTTTTAAAATTTAAAAATTTAAAAAACAACAGTGTGCATCTTTTGGGTGGGGAAATTCCACCGATCTTTGGGGATAAAAACCCCCGGGTGGACTTACTGGGGAAAACGAGAAAAAATGCTCTTTGGGGGCCCCATTTTTTTCTTGTCGCCCCAAGGGGTACAAAAGGCCCCCAGTTTCTGATGACATATTATAAAAATTTTAAAAAATTTTCAAATAAACCCCCCCTTTTTCCTTTTTAAACCAATAAAAAAATAAAAAAAGTTACAAAAGAATTGGTAAGTCCTCCTATTAAAAAAAACAAAATTTTTATCTTGTCCCACTGATCCCCCAAAAAAAAAAAATTCCAAACATTGGGTTTGTGGTTTTTTTTTCACATCCCCAAAAAGTTGGAATAAAAACTGATCAAAAAGTCACATGTATCCTATAATGGTAGTAATAAAAATTATACTTCAGCCCACACATTTTGCTTCTTTTTTTTTCTTCCTATTTTCTTCTTCTAATACCTAGGTGGGTCTTATGGTCTGGTGCGTCTTATAGTCCAGTAAAATGCGTTAGTAGGTGACAGCTTCTTCCCCTATAGATTAAGTCATTGCTTTTCATTTAAGCCAGTAGAGTAGAGCTGTCATTAAATCTTACTCTTTCTTGACCCTATCCCAATCTATATAGTAAAGCTTAGAAGTCAGCCAAAGGAATAGCTGGAATATTTCCAAAGTAAAAACAATACGGCATTAAAGATGAATAAAATATTTTAATTAAAACCTTCTTTAAAAATCATTTAATTTCCTTTTCTAATAATACATAGTGGGCCCCTGGGCATAGCAGGACTGAGACTACTTTTAAGGGAGAAACGCAAAGAAAGAAAGGCAGTGTTTAAGAGTCGTGTACAATCATGCACAGTAGTTGAAAGATGAGCCCAAGGAATCAATTCCACTGCTGTACCCCAAGAATCAACTTTACTGCAGAGACCCAAGAATCAGCTGCACTAGTGAGCCCCAAGAATCAGCTCCACTGGTGGGCCCTAAGAATCAACTCCACTTTTGGGTCCCAAGAATCATCTCCATTGGTAGGCCCTAAGAATCAACTCCACTTTTGGGACCCAAGAATCAACTCCACTGGTGGGTCTAAAGAATCAAATCCACTGGTGGGCCCCAAGAATCATCTCCACTGGTGACCCCAAGCACCAACTCTACTGGTGGCTCCCAAGAATCATCTCCACTGGTGGGTCCCAAGAATCATCTCCACTGGTGGGTCCCAGAAATCAACTTCACTGGTGGGTCCCAAGAATCAACTTCACTGGTGGGTCCCAAGAATCAACTTCACTGGTGGGCCCCAAGAATCATCTCCACTGGTGGGCCCCAAGCATCAACTACACTGGTGGGCCCTAAGAATCGACACGACTGGTGGGACCCAAGAAACAACTCCATTGGTGGGTCCCAAGAATCTACTTCACTGGTGGGCCCCAATACTCTACTCCACTGGTGCCCCCCAAGAATCATCTCAACTGCTGGGCTCCAAGAATAAACTCCACTGCTGGGCCCCAAGAATCTACTTCACTGGTGGGCCCCAAGACTCTACTCCACTAGTGGACCCCAAGAATCATCTTCCACTTGCTGGGCCCCAAGAATCTACTTCACTGGTGGGCCCCAAGACTCTACTCCACTGGTGGGCCCCAAGAATCATCTCCACTGGTAAGCCCCAGGCACTCCAGTGTGACACTGGAGATACCCAGCTATCAGTGACCCGACTGCCAAATAGAAGAACAGAACAATCCAATGCTCAACTGTTACTTAATGAAATCTTACAGTTCTTCTTTATATCAATATAAAACTGTATCATAGTTTTGAAGAAGATTTACACCATAAAACCCAATGCTTTCATAAATAGAAAAATGATCCTTGGATTGTCTAGTCATTTTTCTTTCTTTGTGTGTTAAGCTTTTATACACCCATCTGTATACAGAGCTGGTTAACCTTTATGTGCAAACAGCAACACATGTTATTCCAACAGATTACACTGACTAAATTTCCACAACAGAACAACTCATAAAATATTAACTGACTAAATTGCTTGGCACATTGCAACTAATAATGTCCGTCACTGAAGTGTAAACATGAATAAGAGTGACACCAGGAAGACTACACTAATTACAATTGATCTCTGTGACTTTGTATATACATTTATCCCTCAGATGATAGAAAGATGATTGACAGTGTCCAAAAATTACATTCCAATATCACAATTGTACAATTGCTAAGTGATATTCAGAAGAACTGACATTGATAGATTACTCTCACTGGACAAAAAGGACTAATTACTAAAAGATAGCTTCAGTGAGTAGTTGTATATATTTTTGGGACTTCTCATGCATATCCTTGAATCTAACCTGGTGGAGTTACATATTCCACTCATTAATAAATTAATAAATAACCCCCTCAACTAACAGAGTTCAAATCAGTCACTTCACAGAGGATGAGAGACCTCAATAGCAAATATATAGGGCGACATGTTCCAACACGCCAATGCCAGTTTTTTTTATCCATTTTGCGCCAAAACCACTTTTGACACCATATTCTTGTTGTATGTGAACTGTTGTATACCAAAACTAATGACACAAAGTGTCATGCCCAGCGTATAATGCGCCTAAATATGGTGCGTTGTGCATCCCCGTCGCGCCTTCAGCGCAATGCGCCTTTTTAAGCGCATTAAGTTTTCTGTGCAAGGTAAACCTGATTCCAGTTTTTAGAAAGTATCGGACTTTCAGGCACACTTTACACTGATTTAATGCGCCTAAAACTGGCATGGATACGCCAATTTTCGGACATGTCGCCCATTAATGTTAGTCCTTTTTACAGCCTGCTTGATGCTACCATGCTGTATAGATACTTTAAGATGGGAGGTCCTGATGACCATTACTCTTTGCTGATGTTGTTGTATCTGTGAAGAGAAGATTCTCACCACTCACTAAAAGAAAGGGGTCGAAGCCAACCAGAAATGGGCTCCTTCTCTCCATGGCCCCACAGCAGCTCCATGGACTATTTCTATAGTATGTACACCCTAGGTTTCTGTAAAAAGCATTCATCTGCTATCAATGTTAAGTCATTATGAATATATTTTTGACACAAATTGACATAAAAAGTCCAGGGTGGTGAATACTGCTTAAAGTCATTGTATCTTGGATATTATATAATCAATATGAAGATAATAGTAGCATCCTTTTCAACTTTTTTTTAGCTATTGTGTGTTTCAGTTCATACTACAAAAAGTAGACCCCCAGGATCCAGATACAAGGACAAAATGCCTGTCTGCTCTCTATAAGAGTGCCAGCAAACCACAGTGCCCCTTAAAGATTCTCGCGAACCACAGTGCTCCTAACAGTGTCAGTTACATTTTCTTTATAACATTTATTCACAGCAAATATACAGATTACATAAAATTAAAGTGAATATAGCTTGCCAACTGTCCCAGAAATTGCCACAAACAGGGGAGTCCTCCCAGGCTCCTGTAAGAGTGGTCATGTCTCCCAGCCACTACTGCACTTAGATGGTGCAGGCTCAGAAACTGTACCTGCACCATCCGCATTGGGAGCCAGCTGTAATGTATTGCACAAAACTACAGTGCACTACTTGGATAAAGCTTATCAGTAAGTAATGTAAATAAGCCCTGATCTTTCAAGATAAGAATCATAGCAGGGAGTGAGTCATCTGACCACTGCTCCGACCTGCAACAGCAGAGAAAGAGCAGAGAGATGTGGCCGATAACTAGGGAGACTACAAAAAGAGGAGATAAGTTTTACTCCTTGCTCTGAAGAGAGGGAAAATCAGAACAGCAGTGTATTTGGTAATAGTCTTTAATTATTATTACCTATATGTTTAAATAAAAAATTAGAATTAAATAAGAATACCCCTTTAAAGCCTAGACTGCTGCGAGCCAGTGTGCTAGGTGTAATGGACCTAGGTAGTGGATCCACTGGGTCACCGCAAGCGGTGGTAGAAGCCACACCAGGGAGTGGAGTCTAAGTGGGTCCCGGTTTTCACCAAAGCCCGCCGCAAAGCGGGATGGACTTGCTGTGGCGGGATTCCACCAGGTCGCTACCCCTGATGCGACTTGCTTGCGGTGGCAGCCGAGATGCAACAAAGTACCAAATCGACAGACAAACTCGTAGTCGGGGACGGGCCGAGAGGTCAGGGCAGGCAGCGGAGGTTCGTGGTCGGGAGACATAAGCCGAAGGAACTGGTACACGGATCAGGCAACCAGAACGTTAAGCAGGCTTCCTCTCATAGGATAGGGCACTATGGATTCGGCAGAGTCCAGGAAGAGGTGGAGCCCCTAAATAGTCAGCGAGCGGCAACCCAAATTTCCGGTGCACTGTCCCTTTAAATCTGGAAGAGCCGGCGCACGTGCGCCCTAGGGAGCGGGGACGCGTGCATCGGCCGGCAGACAGGAGAGAAGCATCAGGAGCGTGGGAGTCTGTGCGCCCATGGGAGCGAGCGCGCCTGCCGTCCGCGGCGCAACGCTCCCCGAGCGCAGCAGGGATGGGGCAGGAACGAGTGCGCCCGCAGCCCGGACCCCGGGTTGCGGCGCCACTCGTGACACTAGGAATGGTGCAGACTCCCTGTCTGGTGGCTATATGGATCCTGAAATCTAGCCTAGCCAAGATAAGTGATGAGAAGAGGATAGAGGAGAAAATGGCCACTCCCTGGATCATTGGCCATCCACCGAGTTGCTCTAAAATCAGTACTCACTGACTCTTGAGACGCTAGTACTCAGTGCCATTAGCTTGTACCCTGTACCTACTGTGTACTCTTATCATACCATGTACCATACTTCCCTAACATCTCCATACCTATGGAAAGGGGAACACAGCATCTAATGCCATGGATCATCTCTAGGATCATCTTATTCCAATAGATACAGATTCAATACAAAATACAAACTACTCTCAAATCCTTATATCAGCACAAGACGCCCCGTATACATGTTCCCGTAGTCTATCTTTCAAGCGCCTTGTAGTGCAACCAACGTACCTCAGATGACATGATACACATTCAATACAATAGACTACATTACTGGATTCACAATTTAAAAATTGTTTAATATTAAATTCGTTGCAATCTATTAAACCTTGTACTTTTTTAGTTTGTGGTGATATATGGTCCTGGTATATGGTACTAGTGTGGCAGTTTTTGGTCTTAGTGGAATTATTGAAAATATTGGACTTGGGATTCTGGTTTTGTGTAGCGGTGTTATTTGGTAACTGTACGACCATTATTTATGTAAGGGTTCGGTGAATTCGCTGGATCACCGCAAGCGATGATAGTTAAGCCACGCCAGGGAATGGAATCTAAGTAGCCCCCGGTTTTCACCAGAGCCCGCCGCAAAGCGGGATGGACTTGCTGCGGCGTGAGGCTACCAGGTCGTTACCCCTGACGTGACTTGCTTGTGATGGCGGCCGGGATACTGCGTGGTACAGAATCTTAATCCAAAGGCGTCGTCGGGGACAGGCAGAAGGTCAGGGCAGGCGACAGAGGTTCGTGGTCAGAGACGGGCAGAAGGTCAGGGCAGGCGACAAACAGGCAAGGTCAGGAAATGTAGCGGAACGGACTGGTACACGGGTAATCAATACGGACACTAGACACTCTCTTAGCTCACCCAAAAAGCCCCACCAACGATCTGGCAGCGAGTGTGGGGCGTAACCCTTATATAGGACCAGTGGCCAGCAAAGGACCAATTAACGAGACACTGGCCCTTTAAATCTAGACCAGCTGTCGCGCGCGCGCGCGCGCTAAGGGACGGGCACGAGCGTGGCAGCCGGAACGGACGGGAGCGGCGTGCACAGGAGCGGGGCCAGGTAAGCGAGCCGGCGCAGGGACAGAGGACACAGGGGTGGTCGCGGGTGCCCGCGATGCACGCGCCGGACCCCCGGCAGGCAGGGGAACGGCCGCAGGGGCAGCGGCGCCCGCGGCCGCCGTGACAATTTAGTGGTATTATACTCAGTATTCTGTGTTATAGCTTTAGATATATTTTTATTTATATAAAATGTATCATTCGGTGAGGGGGAAATATATCTTTAGACCTTTTATGATTACCACCGCTGTCCTACTGCAGTTATTGGGGGCAAAACCCCCCCAGCGCCCACCCAAATTCGGGTTTAGTGTGATATCACACCCCACTTGAAAATTGAAACGAGACGAGGAGCAGGATCAGGGGGCGGAATAGGGAGCACAGGGGCCCCTAAAATCAACTCCTCTGGTGGGTCATAGCTACCCCAGTTCTACACTGGTGACAGGTTCCCTTTCAATTAACCCAAACCATTAACCCTTTAACACTGTAATGTCACCCTATTCAGTTTGCTGTTTTTTTTTTTCTAGCTGTTTAAAAAGGTTTATTTTCAATTTTACGGAAAACCTTTAATTGCATCTAAGACTCAAAACCTTTTTTTTTGGGTTATTATTCCTTCAAAAAGTGACACCTATGCGATGTAAAACCCCCATTTGCCCTAAAAGCCCTCTAGATACAATACCTTGTTATAGAATAAGATTGTATTTTTTTTTTTTAATCCCTTCCCCTTTTTACGTTTTTTGATAGCTAACCTTGTCGCCAGCATTCCTTTATACAGAAAAGGGACTTGAAAATGTAAATATGATTTGTTCGCCCATGCCATCCTGCCCCACCGCACTACCGTGAGATTACCCATGTATCAAGTTCAGCGCACAAACAAACTTGCTCTCACACAACACAGATTTGTTTAATTCTAATACATTCTAGCGGAATAACAATGGTATCACAACACAAGTAACAAGACAAAGCTCCAGGATTGTTTTTTATGGGGAACACATTTTTACTAAGACAGAGATGTCAAGAAGGGGGTAACTACCAGGATAGCAGCGTACACCTGTTATGGCCCGGGCTCCACTCACTAATCCCCCGTGGCCAAACAAATAGGGCCCCTTTAACCCCCCAAACCCTCCCCCCCTTTTCCTATAGGGCCCCCTTATGTACTCAAACCTTTTGCCTACCTTGGGGCTCAATAACCCACCTATACCCGGCCTACCTATTTGGCCCCTCTACCATGCGTCCCTCCCTATTAGTCCCTATCCCCTGCCTCCTCCCTAAATGGCCCCCCTATAGCTACAAACCCTGACGCCTCTTATATGGCCCCTATACCATATTGTAAAAGGTAACAAAAAAGGAAACCCCAAAGAACATTTATGCTATCTATCAAACATGAAAAAAACTTTGAGTTCTTTTTTTCAATTTTTTGACCCAAAAAGATTTTATCCCCCCCCGGGGTTAAACGTGATTAAAGCGGGGGGGTCCTACACTATCTTTACCTCCAATAGAGCCAAATTCAACTTCCATTGGTCAACTGACCCTCCACATCCCAAGAGAAAAATAAAAAAAACCCCAAACCCTTTGCAAACATACTGCACGATATAAACCCCGGAAAGGGTGGGGGGGTGCAAAAAAACCCAAAATATGGGGGGCACCCCCTTCCTCCATTTTGTTAAAAGCAATATACCCCTTTTACACGTTTTTTTCTGCACAAAAAAAAATTTGAAAAAAAAAAAAGGAACCGGGTCCCACTGGCAGGGTTGGAAAAATTATTTAAATTACAAAACCACACCATTCCAGTGACACCAATGCAAAAGGGCTATCAATACAGGGAAACCTCCAAAAAATTTATGCTATCATCAAAATAAAACCCCCCCCCACCTCACAGGCGTTATATCAGGCATATGTTGCAGGTTGGTGTTTTTTTTTTTTTTTTCCCTAAAATTAGGTCATTCCCAATGAAGCCCTAATTTCCCTCTATTGAAGGAAAGTAGCGTAGACCACCCGCCTTGAATCATTTGTAATCGTGGGGGCTTAAACTTTTTTTGATCAAACATTAAAAGAACCAAAGTTTTTATCCCGGGATCTAACCCCCTTCTACCTATATGGCTCCTATATACCCACATATAGCCTTTTTGCCTACTACCTTTTGGGCCCCACCTATACCCCTATCTTGTTTTTGGGCCCCACCTATACCCTATCTCCCGGGTTTATCTGGGGTCCACCAACACCTCCCTGTGGCTCACCTACGCCTACTTTGCTCCCTGGGGCCTCCCTACAGCCTACCTACCTGGGAATGTCTACCTAACGGGCCTAACCGCCTACCTGGGCTAACACCAACCTGAGCTACCCCAAATTGAGCCCTTTCCCAACTACTCCACTTACCTAGGACCAAAAAAACCTACCTACCTGGGCCTTTTACTGTCACCACCACCTGGAACCCTACCAACCTCCCTACCTGGGTTCCCACCCTTTTAAAAGGGGTCTCCCGGGTAATATGACGGAGGGGTACGGGCCAGCTGTAAAAAAAAAAACTCCGGAGCTGAATCCTCTGTTCCCCCTTTCCCCCTGGGAGCGAAAACCCTAAGCTGTGGCCGTTCCGCCGCCACCTCTTGGAATTTTGTACAATAGGGGGCGGGAGTGAGGTGGGGTTAAAAGGGGGGATTCTAAAATTTGTGTCCAAATTTGCAGGGTGAGTGGTGGCCGGGGGAAAGTCTCAGGGCGGTGGGGGACCGGGAGGGAAAAACAAAAGGGAAATCAATGACTTGGTAGAGAAAACGTACCTTGAACCCAAAAAAGTAATGCAGGGTAATTACTTATAGTTGCAGAGTCTGTGTACACGGGTATCTACAACTATTGGTCACTGTAGGGTGGAAATATACAGCCCCTGAGCACCTGTTTACAGGTAAAAAAACCACTAATGTCCTGCATTGTGGTAAAATACAGTCGTAGAGTCTGTTTACTTTGGTGTTACCACTTTATGTAAAATTATGGTGGTAAAAACATCTGCGGGCCCCTACTGTATGTAACTAGAATACCGCTCAGGGCCACTTAGGAAAAATATACAGCTGTGGGGCACTGTAAACACGGGTATAACCACTAAGGTGGTTAATTGATTTTTTATTCAAAAATTAGTATGGGGTTTTATTCGTACTATGTGGTTGTAATTTGTCGCGTGTTTGGTGGTATAAAGGGGGTCCTTTTTTGTAGGGGGCTTGTTTGGTAGCATATGAGGGTGATTCTAGCTGAGGTTGTCCTCTTGATTACTAGTAACTGCATAAACTTAAGGGTCCCCGTAAATGTTCATGGGTTTGGGGGGGTTGGGGCATAAAAAATAATTTTTTAAGGCAAATTTTTTTTCTTTTTGAAATAAATACTTTTCATACACTAGGATTACTATGCCCTTTAAACAATTTGGGGCGCCCATATGATGTGTCATGCTTTGGGAAATGTGGGTTTCTTGGCAACTCTGAGTTTTAAATTTGGGGCACACCCGTGGAGTATTTTAAAACACACAGAACACAATGCTTTTGTGTTTTAAAAAATTTTGGGAAATTCTAAAAAATCACCAAGATATCAAAGAGAATTGGGACTTTCAAAAGTCGTTCATCCTTGGATGTAAAATTTCAGTACCGAAGGGCTTCCCTCTAACAAAAAAATAAAAACAAGATGGGGGAACTCCAGCCAAATAACGCTGAAACATGGGTTTTTTGTTTAGAAATAAAAGCTTTGGCTGAAGGCAAAATCAACAAAACAAAACAAAAACCATGTGGGCATCCTGGCAAAAGCTGGAAACTGGTCATAAACCACAGTAAACAGTACTGTATTAACATGGGGTGAAAACCCCCTCGCCAGAAAACCATTACTCCCCAAAAAAACTTAAAAGCCAGATTAATGTTTGCAATGCAAACGGAAACAAAGACCATATTTTTGGGACATCCCTGGGGCTGACGAAATAAAAATTTAAACGTTTGGCCCCCTAATCCTTCGTTACATTGGAGGAAAAAAAGGAGGCTTGGAAGCCTAAGGGAAAAACCCTCTCCTGTGAAACATGGGGGGGGCGCTCATGTTGTGGGGTTTTTTGCTGCATAGGGGCTGGTGCACTTAAAAAAAATGACTCATGAGGAAAGAAGATTTTGTAGCAATACGAAGAACATCTCAAACCACCGGGAAATTAAGGGTTTTGGGGGAAAAGGGTCTTCCAAATGGACAAGACCCCCAAAAATAACTGCCAAAAAAGGTTACAAGGGCTAAGGGTACCAAGTCAATTTTTGGAGTGGTCATCACAAAGCCTGATCTCAATCCTATTGAAAAAAGTTTTTGGGAAAAGCTGAAAAGGCATGGCGAGCAAGGGAACCCACACCTGCTCATTACAACATTCTGTCAGAAGGAAAGGGCCAAAAATTTCCTACCCAAATATTGTAAAAACTTTGTGGAAGGATATTTAAAATATTTTACCCCAAAAAATCATACAGCTAAGGGCAAAGCTACCAAATACCAATGAAAGTATGAAACTTTTGACTTTTTCAGAAGGTAAAAAAGCCTTAAAAAATTTTTTCATTTTTCTGGCATTTACAAAAACATTTTGATAATCCTAATTGATCTAAAAACGGGGAAGGTTTAAATTTTGATTTATTCGATAGCGAGAAAATGTGTGTCTTTTTATATAGTGTATATGCACTTCTGGTTTCAACTGTACATATACACACATATAGATATAATATACACACATACATATACATACTTACATATACACAAACACATATAAAAACATACACATACATATACACACTTACATATATACACACACATAAATATACATACATATACAAAAAAAAAAATTATATATTTATAATATTTTTAGGCAACACAAATACATGCACAATAAAAAATTCCCTACAAATAAAAACAATAAAATATCACACATAAAAAATACATAACACCTTCATTATACACCAAAATATATATGCATACACACATACATATACACACTTACATATACACACATATATAAACATACATACACATATACAAACTTGCAAATATACACATATAAACATACAAAAAACAAAAACATATCAACCTTGGATTACAAACACACCTAAAAAAAACATACATTAAACACAAATTTCATATATGAACAACACAAAAAATTATAATCATTCAATATACACCCTAATTACATCTCCATAACACATATAAAAAAAACAAAAAAAAAAAAACTATTCCCCCTTCGTTAAAACACATGATAAACAACACAAAAAACTCTAACACATTTACTTTTTACACACATTAATATGTAACATATATACCTTAAAAAATTCACACATTAAAATTCAACACATATAAAAACATACATAAAAACTTACATAATAACTACACACACATAAAACTCCCCCCATATATAAATACATAAAATACATACTTTTAAAACTCACATATACACACAAAATAAAAAAACAAACATAAAAATTCAACCCTTTAAAAATACCATATACAAACATACATACATAATATAACACCCCAATACCACACATAAAAAAACAACATATACACACTTATTTCAAAAACAACACCCAAAATACATACCATATAACATACACATATACTACATATAAAACAAAAAATAATAATTTAAAAATATAAATATAAAAAATAATTAAAACCAATAACACACACAAAAATAAATATAAACCACACAGAAGCCCCCCCTCTACCCCAATCCCCTGATGGGAGGAAGATAGGGGGGGGGTTGATCGCAGGAGAAACGTGCTCAGCAGCGGGTGTTTCTGTGAGGGTGGGCTTTGAAAAACGAGGAGCAGCATGTATCTCCAGAACCAGTCTAAAAAGGGGACACGATCTGCATTAATGTAAGGGAGCCGTCTGACAGATCGTGCAGACCACCCTGCTGGGGAGCACATAGCAGCAGCTGAGAGGCGACAGTAGGAAGCACTGACCCATATTTCTCTATAGGATGCACATACAGTGTGACCCATAGAGTCATCCAGTCCTAGTGGAAGGCTGAGCAGAGATCTGTCACTCCTTGTCTCCAACCAGATCTCCCAGTGTCCCTTTGAGGGGTGAGGATGAAGGATCGCACCAGGGAGCTGCGTGCTGTGAGTATCTCTGATGCTTATTATATACTTGTTGCATTTGAGAGGCGACTAGACAGTGCGGCATGGGGCTGCCCGAAAACCCGTATCACTCTAGATACAAGTTGTTTTTGTATTTTTTATAGCTTCTAATAAATATTTGATTTCGAGGCTGTCTTCTGTCCATGTCAGGGTCTTGTCTTAGGCACGCTCCATGATATTGCTATGAAAAGGGATGGAAAAGACTAAATCTGCCAAAATTTTGGACACAAACAACCTTTCCTGATTGTGACAGCCATCAGCACACGATGACAAATAGACTGGACATGTTGCTCTTACCAGGAGGCTATCACCTGGGCAAGGGCGTGTTGGCCTATGTCAAATGTCCATTCATCAAAATGAAGAGAGACGTGTAAAATTGGGGAAGAAACCCGGGGGGTTGGGGCTTCAAAGCCCTTCATCACGTGTCCATTAGATGTCTGCAAGAGAAGCAAATATAGAATGACCGTAGGTGAATGAACGGATACTTTTCTAGACTTAAATACACCTGGCTAACTTACATCACATTCCTTTATGCATAGAATATTCTAAAAATTTTTTTTTTCTGCTTTTTTTATCGTTTTTTTATTTATGGGGATTTTGTTCCAGTCGGATTTTCTATGTCAAATGTTACCATCTGATGCAGTTGCAGTGCTGGGGGGCATATAGCTATGAAATGGAAAAAAGGGGTGCATCCCATGTGGCTCATTAAAAGAATGCTCCGATATCACTTAATAAGTTCACCCTTTAAATAACATTCTAAATCACTCTTGTTGCCTAATGTGAAGCAATACGGCTCTGATATATTGTGTACATTGCTGTCAGTGCAGTTGCCTCCCTTGTCAATTTTTTCTCCTGCTTCAGCACGCTTAACCTTAATTAAGGAAAAAAGCCTGTTGCTTAAAACTAGCATTCAA
>JAODAL010074947.1:0-14184 GCA_025379985.1 Phyllomedusa bahiana
TGCAAACCCCAAAAAATTGACACACCCTGAAGCCCCACACAGGACCCCACAGGGACCGACACGGGGGGAGGGCCACAACCGCGGTCCAATGCACAGGCCGCGGCACAATCCGTGACAATAAAGAAGCTATTGGTTGTATATTGACCCACCATAGGTCTCCGATCCTTCACCATTCACTTCACTTGAATTAACAGGATCGTCCTTTTCCTATTAGGGGGTTTTTATATACACCAAAACCTTCTTTCTGCGGTTTTTTAATGATCCATGGCGGGGGGGGATTAAGGAACTTTTTCCTTAAAAGGGGTTTTTCCAAAATCTAACAAAAAAATTTAGCAAGTTTGTTTTTACTTAAAATTTTTTTTTTATGAAAACATAAAAAAATTAATGGGTATTTCCCTTTATTCCCCAAAATTCTTTACACGCTTTGATACGCCTATTGCCCCCTACGATAAGTCCTCTTGTATCGACCCAATGCTGGCCTTATCATGTGCTATACTGTTTGAACTTCACACTAGCCCAGTGATTGGGGTCAGGCACATGATCATTGTCATTGGTGGGGGACGGGCGGGGGAGACCGAAATACTGGTTAGACTGGAACAGCAGCGATGAAAGAATTAAGTATTGGTTTATTTTTCATAAGTGCACGGGGGGTTTGGGGGGCCACATTTAAAAAGCAGAAAAATACCCTTATTTTACCTTCGGGGTATAAAAAAACAAAAAATTTTTCAATGGACAATTTAATTAACATGCTCCATGTTAGATAAACTTTTTTATAATTATGTTCTTTTTACTATTTCCTCAGAATTTCAATTTTTGGTTTTTTAGTCGAAAGAAGTTTTACTTCTAGTCCCCCTGTTCCTTGGGGGGCTCCCCTAGTAACTAGAATAACTCGCCCCCCTTACAAAAGATCCCAAGCTGTCTTTCGCTACTGGCAGTGGGCCACTCATAGACACAAAAATGGACATTCGATATTGAATAAAACACCAAGTAAAAAATTTTTTAACAACAAAAAAAAAGAACATTTTTGAATTGATTTTTGATTGAAAACTTATAATTTTGGGGTCTGATGATGGATTTTTTAAAATGAAATTTCAATTTTTTTACCATTTTAGGGCATTTACTTTAACAAAAAGGGGCCAAAAAACAATTTAAAATTTTTCTTCATCTGGTATGGTAAATTATTTTTAGAAAACAATTTTAACAAATGCTATTTTGTCCTAAAAAAAGATATTGTTTTTATATTACCTAAAACTGCTCTGTTTTTTGCCTCTTTTCATAGTCGCACTCATATTTCAAAAACACTGCTTCTAAGCCTTCTCACTGAACTCTAGCCACAAACCCCATTCTTTCCCTGCTACTTTAAAAGGGGCTCTTTTCCTCCTCAGGGTCAAATGAGTGTAGTGTATTTGGCTTTTGGGGATTTTGGGTGAACATATTTAAAAAAAGGTCCTTTAAAGGGGCAAATTTAAACTAAACTGCACCCGGGGATGCTGGCTCTCTTATTTTTTCCAAATAGTGTTTATTGTAAAATCGAAAATTTCTAACCCCCCCTTTGTATCATCCCTCTCCACTTCCTCCCCACTGTCACTGTGTCACATCCAGAAAATGAAACCCTTTGATAGGGCATCCGGGGGGATCCACCCCCCAAGGCTCTGCCTCGGAAAGGGGGTTTTTACGGGAAACTAAAAAACCCCCAAAGCACCCCTGGAAGGGGGAAGGGCCCCGTTCATTACAGTCAAATTTAATTAGTTGTCAAGCCCCCTCTTTTTTACCGACACATAATCAAAAATGTGGGGGAAAAATGAAAATTAACCCCTTTTCTGTGATGAAACTCATTACAAATCCGTGACTATCGTCAGTGGTTCACGGGACTGTTTTTCAAAACATTTTTTAAAACCCCAGGTTCATTTTTTGTAATCCTCACGGGAATATGTAGTCGAGTGACAAAAATAATTGAAGGCTAAAAACATTCCTTTCAATGCTAACTGAAAAAACTGGAACATTTGAAAGAAGGGGAATAGCTATAGGAGGGGGAGGGGTACACTCTACATGCCCTCGTCCTGGGGGGGCCCAAAACCCCTGTCACACAAGAAGATTGGAGTTGGTATTTATATAATTACTAACCCCCAAAATGCAAAAACTAATTTTTTGAGCACTGATATATTTAGCAAACCCCAACACTCTGTATATATATATCCATGTCTTGGGGTTGGGCTTTATGTCCCTGCAAATGCGCCCCAAACACTTCTGGGGTGGGAAAGCACCCGTATGTTACATGCTTTGGCTATCAGATCACGATACGATAGTGGGCCGTATCAAAAGGGTTTTTTCCGTATGAGCATCGATTTGACTTTTCCCATTAAATCTTGGAAGCAAAACCCCTTCTTTATTACACCCAACAAGGGGGAGAAGCTGAAATTAACACCCACAACATCAAAGGGAAACTGCTACATCTTGCAACACACTTGGGTTATAAAAGTCACAAAAACCTTTCAATTCCCCTGTGGTGACTTAAATTTTCTTTTTTTAAATTTTACGGGGATGCTGCGCAAGAAAAAAGCGGGGCCAAAAGTAAAAAAACACTATCTTTTTATTTTTTGTATAATACACGGTATTATTTGCACCTTTTCTTTTCACCTGTGGTAAAATATAAATTGCTTTTTTTAAGATTTACGTGGATGCTGCGTCAATGAACAAACCGGGGTGGAAAAATCAAAAAAAACACTAACTTTATGTTTTGGTATAATAAAGGGTTTTTTTTTGCCCCTTTAAAATTCACCTTGGTAATATAAAGCTTTTTTTAAATTTCTGGATCTCGTAAATAACAATTGGGTGCGAAAAATAAAAACAGTAACTTTTGTTTTCGTATTACACTGTATTTTTGGAAACAAACAACCTTTGCTGATTTCAAGTTTGCGGGTTTGAAATTTTAAAAGCAAGGGGATATATCAACAGCCCACAGTTAATGATAAAATTAAAAATGACACCTACCCTGAAATGTATACTGATAAAAAAATGGAGTTTTGCACCTAAAAAAAGGACCTCTTACTAGAAATGATTTTAAACCAATATAAATTCAGGCGCCAATGTCCAGGAAATTTTCCCAAATAGCAAACTGTTAATAAAAAAGATATTCCACTAAAATTCTACAAATTTTTGGGGGAATTTATCCAGTTTTTTTATAGATAAGCTTGTCTTTTTCGCCCCGCCCCCCCCCCCCCCCTGTTTCACCCCCGTGATTTCAGTGGAATCTGCTTTAAAACTCTTAGCTAACTACATAAAATCTGCAAACTCTAATATAACAAATTTTGGAAGGGATCACAGCTAAAATAGGGGTTTTCTGTGGAAAAAACTAATTTCCTGAGCTTTTTCACAGGGAAGCGCCCCTACCCTATAAACCCGAAACACGACCTAAAAAAAACCTTTCTAGTAAAACAGGGATTATTTTTCCAGCCCAATCCAACCAAAAACCCCATCATACGTCCACACACAACTCACCCCCCTCTATTCTGTAATGATTTTTCTGGGCCCTCAAAATTTCAGGGAAACGCGAAAAAGGGCCTCTTAAAAGTTTTATCTCAAAATTTTAACCTTTTTTATGCATATCGGAAATTTCGATTACCTAAAAAAACCTTTCCATTTCAACTTTGTCGATAAAAATCGCTCAACACTACACCACAAAAACAAAATCCCTAACTATTTTCTAGGGGAGGGAAAAAGCTATCAACTAAACTCCCCGTCGTAAAAAAAGTAGCTGAAAATGGGGTTCACAAGGGAATACAGTGAAATATATATAAAAGGTCCCTTATTATACCCCAAGAAACCCCACATACTTTTTTACACTCTCTTCCTCACGATTGGATGGCCGCCCAAAATCAGAAAGGGGGTTGGGTGGGGGCCAAAAATGCAGAAAAGCCTAAAACAAAATGAAAAAGGGGTCAAACAGAACAGGAAAATTTTGGTTTGGCCGAGTTCTAAATTTCGAAAGTTCTACTGAACTTAAATTTCTAAATCTTTTTTCAACACTGTAAGGGCATTTTCCAAACCGTCCGTTTACATTTCTACTTCACAAACCTTTTTAACACTGTACAGGGGTGTCACATATGTATGATACCAAGCCCCTGGGGTTTTCCAATGGGCTGTGCACACATTCCTCGTGTTTATCCTACAACTTAATATTATATTTGTAAGGGGGAAGCTCGGGGGACAGCAATCCCCCCCCAAGACCCCCAGAACCTTGGAAACACGGTTTTTTTGTCCCGTTTTTTTGTCAAGCAGCCCAAAAAGTTAAATTCAATACAAAGAGTACACAAAAAAAAACTCCTCTCTCCCCGCTAATTAAACAAAAAAAATCTTCACCGCTTTTACTTGGGGTTTTTGGGGTAGCCTCTCACCCAAAAATTCCCCGGCCTGTAAAATGCAACAACCCCCATCACTACTAGCTTACTTATAAAACCCGCGAAAACCCCCGGGACTGAACCTGGGGAGCAGCCACCCCCCAACTCTTTGCTCTCCCGGTAAAAGGGAACCCCCAAAAAATTTTTCCCACTAAACTACTTTGATAAACATTTCAACCGCCCAAGCAGGACACAAACGAAGTGGGTGGTTCTTTTTCCCCCCCGAGGGGCCCGGGCTCTCGTGAATGTATTTCTCTCCCAACCCCACAGACTCGGGCCCATGAAAACCCTTTTTCCCCCTTGGCCTTTGGGGCCCTTATATATATATATATTTATAAAAATATATATATATATATATAATATAATTAATAATTTTTTTTTTTATATATAATATATAACAAACCCTAAACTGTAACTCTTTTAAAACAAAAAAGATCACAACAAATTTTAGCAATTTATCTCCTATTTGTTTACAGAAGATTTCCTGGGTTTTTTGACCCTCTCTTTTCCTACTATTTGGGGAGATGGTAATCACCCAGCGTGTCTTATCACGCACGGGGGCTTGTTTAAATTTTTTATTACAAAATTAAATCTTTAACTCTGTAGCCTTTTGACCTATCTTAACCCCCTTTATTACCAATTCCCTCTTGGGCTCAGTAGGAAATAGAGCTGAAAAAGTCAGTCACTGATGTAGAACTACCCACAGCCTAAAAATGAAGTACTGTAAGGAAGGCCCGTTAAAAAATAGATTGGTAAATCCCTTTTAAATAACTTATTATCTGTTACAGTTACCCTTTGGGGCAGTGTCTTGTAAATTGTATAATTTTTAAAAAATTTATCATAAATAATAAAATCCATATATATAATCTGCAGCAATGTTTTAGCTCCCCCTGGAGCCCCTTTTTATTTTTCATTATTAAAGCCCAAAGTGAAAAGACACAGTCTTCTATTTTATGTGATTTCCTTTTTTCTCGTTTATTCATACTCCAAAAACATACGATGATTGATTATAAATTTGGGCCTGTGTGTATTTGACATAAGGAAAATTTAAAAAATGAACCCCCTTATAACAGAATTCATTAAAAAATGAGATTTTTTTACCTTTGGGAATTTCTTTAAAACCATAACAAAAGAAATGAATATACAATATCTTACAATACCTCTCACATGCGTGTAATATCTTTTAAAATATTTTTATATACACCTGGTTTTTTTCATGCATCACTAACCTTAGTGCAAAATAACTACAGAGTCTCCTAATTTAAATGTCTTAGTTTTGCCCCTTCTCAATTTTTTTTTGTTTTGCATATTTTTTTTAAAAAAAAAACCGAGATACACAAAATTTAAAAAATTGAAATGTAATGACTTCTTTTTTGGGGTTTTTCGGGAAAAAATTATTATTCTGTTATAATGGGAAAGGAGTATCCAGTGGAGAAAACCCCTTTTCAAGTTGCTCCAATAAAAACAAAAATCCATGCATTTTACCAAAATATTAGGTAAATTAATATGTCATTATCTCATTCCAAACACAGCGATCTTTTGGTGAAGGTGTTTTCATTTTTTCTCATTTCCACATTCGAAGAGAAATAACTTTTTGCTATTTCTGAAATCGTCAAATAAAGACTTGTTTTTTGTGGGAGTAGTTTTTTTTTTTAATAGTACCATTTAAGTCTTATTCACATCACATTTATTGTACGTGTTTGTGGTATTCATTGGATAACATGAAAAATTTATCCTAACAATTTTAAAAGTTAAAAAAAAGGGTTATACTTTTTTTTAGATATTTCATTTTGTATTTTTGGGGGGACCGAAACATAGCACAAGGGGTTCACAACAAACAGGGCACAAATTTCATTCAAGCCAGGGTTAGCCTGGTTATTCAGCAAAACAAATCAAACAACCTTGTCTTCAGGAAAACAAAATAAATACCTGCTCGCAGAGCTTTTTCTAACACAGGGGTTCCCTACTAGTACTTGACACGCTTTAACCTACACATTTTTTTTCCAAAAGGGGCTATCCCTGAACACATATCAACAACCCTGGTCAGGCCTGCAACCCCGGGTTTATAGGCCCCACACCCCCTCACCCATGCGGGGGGTGGCCACCACCGCCTTTGACCACTCCCCGGGAAAAACCGATCAACCAAAAGGGATTTGGGAAACCCCTTATACCAAACTTCAGTACCATTTTACTGACACACAAACTTCGGTTTTTCCCCTTACCGAGACCCTTTTCGGGGACACCCTTTCCCAAAAACTCCACAACCGCATAGGAGAGCTTCTAGAAAAATAATCTCCCTCAATATTGCCGCCTTCATGTCCACAACCCCCCCCCTCTTTGAACCTGTGGGTCACCTTTTAGTACCAGACAGTGTTCCTTGACATGCTCAGGTGCCCCCGTCTTCCTGCCCTAGTTCTACAGAAAACTTTAATTTTGCAGTGCAAAACCCTCTATGACCCGGCTTTCTTCCTTTTCTTGGGGACATCCAGGGTTGCGGGCGTTCTTGACCAACCCCAAGTGCGACCCAAGTATAGTACTTTTAAGGGGTCAAGGGCCCACTTTAAGGCCCAAACATCTCTCCACAAATGTGTTCCTTTCTGGGGAAGCTCCCACTTAAATATGTAGGGTTTTTTCTTCTCCGTTTACCTCCTGGGAAGCATTTGCACCCAGTCCCACATCAGACGCATCTGTCTGTACAATAAAGCCTTTTTTAAAAAGTTTGGGGTGATCATTACTGGTCTTTTACAAAGGGCCATTTTTCAACACTTGGAAATGCCCTCTCTGTGTCGGGGTTCCAAGTGACCAGACCGCTTACTGTTTTTTGTTAGTTCAGTTAGCAGGGCTGCTATACTGGCAAAGATAGGGATGAACCTACGATAGTAACCCACGATACCTAAAAAGGACCTCACCTACCTTTTGGTTGTGGGTTGTGGCCAGCCCTGTATCGCCTCCACAAAAGAAAAACAAACAAAGATCGCTCACCCATATACTGAATGTATGTTGCCCCTGGGCACTCCTTGGTTCAGTGTTGTCCTCCAGTCCTAAGACACTGCCGACATAGCAGCTAACTGCAAACAGGAAACTGAATCCCAGGAGCGATCACGTGAGTGACAGCTCCATGGAAACAGGAGAAAGTCCAGGTGGAGGGTAAAAAACGCTTTATTGGAACCAATATAAAATATAAGCCCCCACGGACAAAAAACAGACGCGTTTCGGGCGTGAGTGCCGCCTTGCTCACTGTTACAACAATAACAAAAGTGCAATGCAGTTTAAAAGTGATTGCATGACCAATAGCAGACAGTATATGCATCACATGTTTCACAGCAAGGGAGAGAAACAAGAGGCGCAGTGGATCAAACCCGGGCATAAAAGCTGTTAAAATTTGCACCCTAATAAATAAAAATAATAGAAAATTGTTTAATATAAATAGTATAAATCATTTTCTAAGATTGAGCCCTAATGGAGTTCTGGTTTTTAATTTTAAGATCCAATGCGCCTCCGCCACTCTCAATTTGTGAGTTCAATCACCCCCGATATGGGCGATGTACCCGTTTCTAATGCCCTAAAACCTGAAATGGATGTATCGCCTCCACCTTATTAATCTGAGGTTTTAATAAACACCCCTACCTATTATGTATTCCCAGGTATCGGCTTCCTCCAGTCCTAAAGCACATTTCTTAGGGTTTGCTGTTAGCCCGGCCTCCCTAAGGGAATTTAAACACGGCCTGTACCTTTGGGGAGATGGCTGTCCCAGTCATTATGATGTCATCCAGATATGCCGAAGCATATTGACGATGGGCTTGAGGATGACATCCATTAACCTTTGGAAGGTGGCCGGGGCCCCATGCAAACCAAAAGGCAGGCAGACGTACTGGAAGAACCCGTCCGGTGTAGCAAAAGCCATCTTCTCTTTGGCTTGCTCGGTAAGGGGAACTTGCCAGTAGCCTTTAGTGAGGTCAAGGGTAGAAAAATATCTTGCATGACCCAACCTCTCAATTAGTTCGTCGACCCTGGGCATTGGGTATGCGTCGAACCTTGAGACTTCATTAAGCTTTCGGAAATCATTATAGAAGCGTAATGAGCCGTCCGGTTTTGGGATGGGGCTCGACCATTCGCTTTGTGACTCTTCAATCATCCCGAGGTCTAACATCTTCTTGACCTCCTCAGATATGGCCCGTCTACGAGCCTCTGGAACCCGGTAAGGTTTCAAATGCACCTTAACTCCGGGTCAGTGACAATGTCATTTTTTATGACATTTCCTCCCTTACCTCCGAAACACATCCTTTTTTCTCTGTATAATTTCCAGTGTTCCCCCGCTTCGAGACTTGACAGGGGCTCTGATACCCATACCTCTGATACCCAACACTCTGGGGTTACTCAACTGCCCCGCCAGGTCCTCCCTTCCTTCCAAGGCTTAAGTAAATAACATGATACACCGGCCTGCTTACGTCTACCGGGCTTGGTAACTTGTAATTTTATATTCCCCACTTTCTCCAAACTTCAAACCCTTGCCCACGTTTGCAGGAAACTTGGGCTTCTCTAAGGGTGGGCACGATTACAACACCCGATCCCCAGGTTAAAGCACCTCACTTTGGCCGATCTGTTATCTACCCCGGCTCTGGGCCTCTTGGCCCTGTACTAAATGATCCCTAACATGGGCAATAACCGCTGCAATCGGTTCCTGGCCATTAGGGAGTAATATTTCGATTACAACGCCTGTGCATGCCGTGCTCCCAGGCTCCTTGGCTATATCCAGAGTATGTTTGAGCGATTGCGTTGGCTATCAGATCGATCGAAATAGTCGATAGTCCCCTATCGATAAGGTATTTCGATAGTACCATCGATTTTATCGCGATGACCAATTAAAGTCTAATGGGGAGAGCACAACACCTCATTATAACACCAACAAGCTGAGACTGGAAATGAATCAATCCACAACTGTCAAAATGGAGACATGCTACCATCTTAGGCAACACAACTAGTTATATAAGTCACAGAAAAAAATGTCAACAGACCAGTTACTATCCCTTTCTTGTACCACAGCCCTGACCCCCTTTAAACCTGCATCACCCACAAATTAAAAAGTGGCCAGAAGCAGTACTTTGAACCATCAATTTTTACATGAACTGGACTATTGAATATCCCTGTCCTGGAACGCAGCTGAAGCCCCAAACCTCAATGACCCCCCCACAATTAAAAAAGTCCCAAAAGAGTCCCTTCAACCACCATTTTAGTTCCACTGGAACATTGAAAACTAATACCTGTCCCCTGCCACAGCATGAGCCCCCAAAACCCTGCATAGACCCCCCATATTTATAAAGTGCCCGAAAAAGAGTCATTCAACCCACCATTTAGTTTCACTGACATGGACTATACACCTGTCCTGAGCCACAGCAACCCCCCAAACCTGCATGACCCCCCCCATTAAAAAAGTGCCGGAATAAAGGAGGTCCTTTCAACCCCAATTTTTAGTTTCACTGGACTTATGAACCTAAACCTGGCCCTGGGCCACAGCATGAGCCCCCAACCCTGCATGACCCGCCACAAAAAGTGCCGGAAAAAGGATCGTTCAACCAACAATTTATAAGTTTCAACTGACATGAACTATACAACCTGTTCCTGGCCACAGCATTAAGACCCCAAACCTGCATGACCCCCACAATTTAAAAAGTGCCGGAAAAAAGAATCCTTTCAACACCATTTTTAGGTTTCCACTGAATTGAAAACTATAACCTTCCCCTGGCCCACATTCTGAGCCCCAAAACATTCATGACCCCCACATTTAAAAAGTGCCGGAAAAGGAGTTTTCAACCACCATATAGTTTTCACTGGACATTTGAACTAATACCTCCGGGCCTCAGCAATGACCCCCATACCCATAACCCCCCACATTTAAAAAGTGCCGAAAAAGGAGTCATTCAAACACCATTTTATGTTTCACTGGACATTGACTATACCTGTCCCTGGCCACAGCCAATGAGCCCCCCAAACCTGCATGACCCCACATTTAAAAAGTGCCCCGAAAAACGGAGTCTTTCAACAACCATTTTTTAGTTTTCTCTGGACATTGACTAGACCTGTCCTGCCAAACAGCAATGACCCAGGCCGAAGTTACATGGTGCGGTGAAAGCCCAGGCTGGCGTCCGTCATCTATTAACACGCAAGGTTAAAATGCCCTGATGACCCAAGCCAACGAAAACTGTCGTGCTGAAGCAGAGTGGCTGGAAGCGGAAAGTGTGAGAACTCCACCTTCCTCTATACACAGTCAATAACTGGGTTAGCGCTTGCCCTCCGTATGAGTGTTGAAACCAATTGACGTCCCTTGGAAATACTGTGTTAACGCTCCTTTTTACACCCAGTCCCTTTATCTTGCATCTTTTTTTTCTCAATTTACTCAAGTGCTGGAGGAATGTCTCTGTACTTTGTTCTCTGTCCCCGGCTCCCATACCCCCCAGTCCCTCTGAATAACCTACATCTGTCCATTCTTTTCCTGTACCTCCCTTGTACAATTCAAGGAATTGTTTTTTTAACAGCTATGTTGTACTGCATTTTTTTTAGTACTTTAATTCAAGAACACACATTTTAAAATAGGATGATCCCACCATTCTTTGTTATCTTTTCATTGTAATTAGAATGGGGTTCTGTCTCAATACAGGGATTGATAGCTATGTGTTAAAGATCTTGCAAAAACAAGTCATTTTTGCAATATTGTCCCATAACAGTGTCCTACCGTATTCCTGTTTCTGAACAGCAGCCATCACCCTTGAGCCCACTCTTGACAATTGTGAAGAACAAATTTTTTTCCCGTAGAACCAACACTTTTTTTAGAATAGGAAACCCCCTTTTTTATGGTAGTATAGCAGCATGTCACAGCAAAATGCCCCCAAATTGCAAAGCATGACCCTTTGATCCTCTTTTGGTCAATTGGTGACAGAACAAAGGTCTGTTAAGAAACCAACAACTTTTTTAAAATAGACTTAGTAAACATAGCTGCATTTCATACAGCAAAATGGCCCCAAAATTCAAACCATGACCCTTGAACCACTTTGTCAATTGTGAAACAAATTCCCCTTGTTAAAACAACATTTTTTATAATAGGAACCTGTCAGTAATTGCGGCATTCAAAGCAGCTTGACCCCAAAAAAATTATAAAAATACTGCTCAGCCACTGTTATAAAATGGTGTGGGAGAAATGCCACTTAAAGCCAACATTTTCTGTTACAAAGGGACCATGATTATTGCGTATCTCACAGCTACAAATGACCCCAAAAAATTAACAAATATGACTTCCTCACCACTATTAAAAATGGTGGAGGTAGAAATCCCACATAAACCACATTTCCTGTTCCCCAAAGGAACCATGATTATGCTGTATCTCACACAACATGACCTCAAAAACCATTGACAATGCAAAACTTCTAAGAAATTAAAGTGAGTAAATGGAAAATATCGGTTTTCATGAAACCTTCCTTGTCTTTTTCATCTCCTCACAGCAAACCAGCAAAAGAACTGTTGGGAAAAAGATTTAAAATTCAGTAAGAAATGATCATTTTAAAAAAAATTTTTCAAGAGCACCATTTCTTTTTGAAAAGGAATGTGAAGTAGACTGGCAACTAATCTTGACCTCGGCAATTGGGGCCACAACATCATCAGAGATCCATGCCTGATCATCTTGATGAAATCAAACGATCCAAAATTATCTGTGGAAAGCCGGATGCTTTTGTCTGTAGACCTCCTCCAGCTGTGCTGAAGGTCCCCAGATATGACGCTGGCTGCTGGGCAGGACAACACCTCTAGGCGGGGACGAGCCAGCTCGGCCATTCTCCTTTTTGGAAATACCCAAAAAGTCATTGGGTCCGGAACACATGCAAAAACATCGGTGTTGAGACGCAGATAGTCGTGCACCATGATCTAAGCTGTCCTGTGTTTTGGATGTGTGCCCAGCATTGCATGCGTTGGTGAGTGGTAAAAAAGAAATTGCCAGAGGTCCACCCATTAGGCTTCTGCCACCTTCCTGCTGCTCCCCGCTACGCCTACTTGGCACTCAAACTGCTGTCACGCGCTGATGTTGTTCCACCGTGACATTTGGGAACGTGAAGCAGACGCAACAGATGTCTCCATTGATCAATCAGCAAGGTCTCCATTTCCTGCATTTTACTCTCTATTTGGGGGGGTGGAAGGAAAGTGCTAAATTTTGTTTTGTACCGGGATCAGGGGGGTTTGGCCACCCAGTAACTGTTGTTCATTTTGATGGCCTTAATGCGAGGATCATGTTGGGGGAAATGGAGAAATCCAAGCACTCATGTGAGAGATGGAGCCTTGATTTCCCAAGCCTCTGGTCGAGGGGAAACTAGCAAACTGATCTTCCTCTCATCTTCCTCCCCGCCTCAAATTCGCGCCAACCTTTTTTCCAAGGCGGGGGACGTCGGTAACATCGGTGCTAGGAATAACCTCCTCCTCCACCTCCCCCTCCCCCGTTGCCTCCGGCAAACAGCTTCAACACAGCCCTGACTTGCCTGAGATATGCACCCGAGAGCTGATGCGCCACCTTGCACTACTCTGGACCCCGAACCACTGCCTAATGAAGACCGGGAAGAAATTTGTAACTGTCGGGCCTTGGGATTTGACGGAGAGAAAGGCTCCGTGTCCGCATCTGTGTCGTCTCCTCCTCCGTCTCTGGCGGGACCTGTTTGTTTCAGAGTGCCAACGATCGTTCCAGAACTAAGATCACCACAATGCTCATGCTGACAAGGGCATTGTCCCCCACTTTACCATTTTTTGGGGGCTTCTTCAAAACTGGCAAGGATGGTGCAGAGCTCTTTCACCTGCCCCACTCCGGTGGTTCAACACCCCGAGGTCCGTACCGCTGCCCTTTTTCAGGCCATGTGTCACTTCGTACTGCGTAATGGCATTGCGCTGCTGCCACAATCGCTGGAGCATGTGGAGGGTGGAATTCCACGTGTTGCCACGTCAACAATGAGACGGTTGACGGGAGGCCGAGCTGAACGCTGCAACGCAGCCAGGCGGGACGAAGCAGGGTTTCGAACGGCGGAAGTGCGAACTCAGACCTTTGAGCCTTCCTCAGCAGGGAGTCCAGACCCGGGTAGCTCTTAGAAATTTCTGGACGACAAGGGCAAACATGTGCCAGGCAAGTGTGTGCTCCAGCCTACCGATCTTAAGGGCGGCCAGCAGATTTCGCCCGTTATCGCACACCACCTTGCCTAGCACAAGGTTCTTGTCACCCAGCCAGCTCGGTCTCGTTGCTTAGAGCCGTCCACAGCTCCTGACCTGTGTGTGGACGGGCCCAAGGCAGATTTAATTTCAACACGGCCCCGGTGTTTCTCTGGGGACGTGATGCCACCAGAGGACCTTTGGGGGGGAAAAGCCCTGCACCATCCCTGCGGTTTTGAAGAGCGTGCGCGCCGCCTGATAGCCACCCTCACCCCCAGAGACATCCACCCAGCTCACCCATGAGCTGTCACAGAGATATAGCGGCCTTGGCCGTGCTTACTATCCATGTGTCCGGTGGTGAATGGACTTTTCCGGACACAGATGCAGACAACGGCTTGAAATTTTAGATGACACGTGGCTGGCCAGGGCAGGGAAAGGCTTTCTGGCAAAGAAATGCCTGCTCGGCATCTGGTATTGGGGCAAGCAGGGCCATGACGTGGCGGAACCCATCTGTGTCCACCAGACGGAAAGGCAACATTTCCAAGGCCAAAAGCCTGGCAATGCCGACATTCAGCTTTTGGCTTTGGGGGGTTTGGGAAATTTTTTTTCCCCCCCA
>JAODAL010074948.1:0-14184 GCA_025379985.1 Phyllomedusa bahiana
TGCTCTTTCCCTGGACAGGGAATTAAATGTCCATTTAAAGTAAAATGAGGGTTCAAATAATTCTGCCTCGGCATTTTTTTAATTTGGGGGGGGATCAGGTTTAAGGGTCATGCTTTGGTACAAGACGGGGATAGTGAATGGTTGTGACTTTTTTTCTGTGGCTTTTATAGCCAAATTTGTCCTAAGATAGCAGTATCCATTTTGACTATTGTGGCTTTTTCCACCCGTTTGGGTGTAAAATAAAGGTGTTTTTCCTCCTAGACTTTAAGGGTCATCCTCAAATCGACTGCTCACTATCGAAAAACCTTACGGGGTGGCCGACTATGGGAACCCCATTCGAAGCCAACGTAATCGTAAAAAAACTACTTATTATGATCATGTGCTTTAAGGGTCATGTCTTATAACGTAATGGACTCAACCCCCCACCAAAAGACATCATTAGGAAAGAACCCTTTAAAAAGCAAAATTGATATTTTTGCCTAAAAGAAACCATTTTAAACCTAAAATTTTTTTTCGCTAAAACAAAAAAATTTTCCCCATTCTATAATGGCAACATCTGAATAGAAGAAGGCTGGAGTAGCCCTTTTTGTTCGGGATTCTCTTGCATTTAAGCTTCTTCATTCCATAATAGACTCTAAAGGGAGATTCATTATTGTCCAAGGATTTTAACTCTCCCCAATAATTTAAATGAACTTATATCTCCTAAACTGCAGATACCTTCATAAACAAATAATACCAACATCGGGGGAAAGAATTTATACTTTCACTCCCTTCCAAAAAAAACACCCTTCAAAAATGTTATTTTCTATGGATAGGAAGCCCTTCAGTTTGTATTAACTACAGGCTTTGGGCACAGCAAATGGTCCGACCATACACCCTCTTTCTGACCCTTGCAGAAAAAACACCCATTTCCCAAATTTTAATTTGGGGATTAACCATTTTTTACTAAATCTTTCCCAAAATTGGGAAGAAAATTCAAGAAGCCACAGAATATTTTTCCTTAAACCAAACCATCTGCTCCTTTAGCAGAACCCCGTGGTGTGCACAAAGGCAGTAATTAGGGGGAATTTTTTAAAAATCGTAGCAAGGGAGAAAAACCCAAAAGGACATGCACTAAACGTTTTTATTTAAAAACTCGAGACCTTTGATAAACAATTTTAAAGTAGATTCTTTGCCGCTACTAAGGAGAAGTTAAATTCGTGGGAAAAAACCCCTGTAATTTAACATAAATAAAATGGGGGCCCCCCCTGTCAAACTTAAATTTTTTTTTTACATGCAAGGGACCTCCCTCTACACTACCAATAGATTTAAAACCTTAAAAGTAAAAAGTAAGCCCCCACATCACAAATCCACATAACTCAAAATCTATGACCCCCAAAAAAAGCTGATGCCTTTAAACCATATTATGGGAAAATTATAAAATTTAAAGGAAACCCATTTTACCCCACATCCATAAAGAAAATTTTATCTCATTTTTGAACAAAGTGCAACCCCCTACGTTACAAAGGAATTTAAAAAAAAAAAAAAAAAAAAAAAAAAAAAAAAAAAAAAAATTCAAATTTTGAGTACAATAAGTTGTTCTCGGTACCCTCCCCCCACATCTTTTTCACCCTTCCAAAGATCATAGAAAAAGGTTTCGGGCCCCCAGGAAATGTTATTCCCCACAGTAACCACCATACCCAAACCGGGAAACCCCCGATCAAACGCTTTTTAAAATAGCCCCTTATCTTTTTTAAAACTGTACATCAAATTTTTCCCCTTAAAATTATAGCGAACCGATTTAAGCGACATCTTACCTTGTTTGATCAACAAAGATCAAGTGGGCTTTTTTAAAGGGTTGGCAAAAACCGAACCCGGAAATTGAAAAATTTTAAATTTTGATTCATAAGTTTAACTTAGATAGAACCCCTTCTGTTTTGTTTTCCGTTGGATGCAGAAAAAGGGCCCCTTTGAAAAAAGACCTTTTTTTTGGGGTTTTTCTTTAAAGAAAAATTTGGGTTTTATAGGCCCCCTTTTTTAATGGCCCAAACACTTCATTATACTCGTAAACCCTTCGCTATATTTTTTCATCAGGGTTTTTCGGGGCCCTTTCCCCGGGCTCCAAAGGTACGCCCTCAGGGGACCCCGCTTTCCCCCTCTAATTTTATTATGTGTGGAGAACCTCTGTCAAAAAATTATCAACCAATCCAATTTGAGTTTAGGATCTCCAGGGACGGGCAAGTACATAAACTTTGTTTTTTCGCAGAAAACATTTTTAAAAAAGTGTCAAAAACCCCGAACACTCTTTGAGATCCCCCCCCTTCAGATTCCCTTTAACTTATACCCTCGTCTCTTATTATAAACTAAACAGATCGAAATCCCAAAATGTTCTCCCACTGCACATTTACTCCATCCAAAAAACTTACACCCACAAAAAATGGGATTCCCCCTGGTCAGAACCCTTTCCTTGACTACCTAGGCAAACAAAAAAACCCCCTCCCTGGACCCCACCAAATTTCAAATTTAAATTTAAACCCCAATTTCACAACTCATTTTCTGAAGGAAGTGAAATCCTTATCTCAAAACCGGGGTATCTTGGGTAGCAAATTAAAAATTACCAAAAGGGTTTCTACTCCCCCCGAATTTTTTTACGTCTACCTTCCCTCCCATTCATATTCCCCCATTGGGTGTCGCCAAACCAATCTCTACTTTTGAAATTTATAAGGGGGAACTAAAAATCCCAAAATGTAAGAAGCAATATCTATTCCTTAAAACTCAAAGAAGGAGGGATTCAGTTTTCCGGGAAAGGGAAAATTTTTTTAAATTTTGCTTCTGCTTGAACCCGTTTCATTAATTTTTTTTACCTCACCCCGATGCACACCTTTTGGGCCCCAAAATTTAAAATTTTCCCGATATTTCCCCCCCAAACAACCCAAGGGCCCCCTTGAAAAGGCAGACTTATTAGATTCCCTTAAAAACCCAGCCATCTTTCCCTTTCCCCACAGGGGTTTCCAATAGGGGAAGGGGCGTTAAACCCAAAGGGAAAAGGGGTATATTTTTCAAAAAAGAATGCTGCCTGTATTTTTCTTCCCCATTAGAGCCCCACAAAACCCCTTTCATTAAAAAATTTAGGACACAGGGATTATGAAAAAAGTAAACTTTTAAAAAAAGAAGAAAAAATTTTCAAACTTTGCCGGGCTTAAAAATCAGCTTTTAACTTAACCGATCCCGACTTTTATAAGTATTTACAGATCCGTCATATACTCCAAAGTTGGACCTGGCCAAAAAAAACCGAACTGATATCCGCATATTTTAATTTCTTACGAGGGACAAAAGGCTTTGAAAAAGGCTTGTCGATCTCATGTCACTCGTTATTAACCTTGGATAACCAGACTAAACCGAATTATTTTAAAAAGTGGGAGGAGAATTTATCTACCTCATTTGACTATGATACTTGGATGACTGCTGGAGCAGTGTCCGTTAAACATTCTAGGTGTATAAACCTCCCTTTACCCAGCCTAGTTCGGCCCTTTGCTGGAGAGGATGTGGTTCAATTGGAACTCTACTTCATATGTGGTGGAATGGCCCTGTAATCTTTAACATATGGGGTCAAGTTGAGGAACTTATTTCTAACTAGGACAACAGAATTTAGTAGTAAAAAATGTGTTACTTTTGCGGCAGTCATTATTGTCACCACTCACTGAGTATTTTATTAAAAATCTACTCGTATAAAGGTAGGGTAAGGGATGTTATAAGATACAGCTACTGTAGCTCTACTTCGTGACCTGCTGTGATGAGTTACTGCTGCTCAGCACGATCCTAAGTTCCTTGCATTCTTAATGCTGCATATAACTAGAAGCCAATATGCTTTAAAGGGCTTTTGCCACAATCTCATTTCATACCTCCTGCATCCTGCTCTTCAGCTCTGTGTGCTCAGAAGGGGGCGTGTGTGATTTGTTTGAATTGCATATTATGTGATCCAGCAGGATGACATCACCAGGCCTTTGCTCGCTCTAGTCAAAGAAAGGCCTGTTTACACATAGTACTGTGGAGCTCAGAGGTAAATGTTTTGCTTCACAGCACAAGGGTCCTCGGTTCAAATCCCTGCAGGAACCAAACCTGTGGATATTTTTTCTCTTTATCAATGCACAGACCTGATTGAGGTTTCTTTTTCTTATTTATTTGCACTGTTTGACTAATTACTAAGGAGCACAGAGGATGGGAGTAGAGTGACAGCACCTGGGGTTTGAACATTCAGTACCTGCCTGAGAGGAGAGGTGATGTCTAAGCATGTGAGACCAGGACTGCGGAGCTCTCAGCCCTGGTCGTATCCCCTGGAGACGAGCTGTAAACAATGGATCACTAAAGGAGCAGCTAAAACAAAAACGCTACAGAATTTTTAATAATGATGAATAGTGAAAATGTTTATTATTTAATTTGCCAGCTTCCCACGTCAATTTTACTTCGTGGCAAAACCCCTTTAAATTAAAATATAAATATATAAATAGCTATAGATCAGGGGCATAACTACCGGGGTAGCAGACATCGCAGCTGCCACGGGGCTCGGGCTCTTAGGGGGCCCGGGCCCTGGGGCAGCTGCTAACACGTCTGCTACCCCGGTAGTTCGGCTCCTGCGCCCACCGCATGAACATAACATGCCGAGGGGCAGACAGAGTCACATCACCCGCCGCCTGCACTGGTGAGTAAGTGATTTTTTTTTAACATTAATGAAGCCTCCCTACCTGCCTATATGGGGCCCCTATAACCTGCCCTATGTCCCCTGCCTATATGGGGCTCCTATAACTTGCCCTAAGCCCCCTGATTGCCTTTTGGGGGCCCCTATAACGCCTACCCCCTCCCTGACTAATGGGGCCCCTATAACCTGCCCAACCCCCCTCCTATAGGGGCCCCTATAACTTGCCCAAACCCCTTCCTAATGGGGCACCTATAACTTCCCTAAGCCCCTTGCCATATGGGCACCTATAACTTCCCACCCCCTGCCTGCCTATATGGGGACCCTGTAACCTCCCTCCCCCCCTCCTATATGGGCCCCTATAACTTGCTCTAAGCCCCCTTCCTGCATATATGGGGCCCCTATAACTTGCCCTAAGCCCCCTGCCTAGATGGGGCCCCTATAACTCGCCCTAAGCCCCCTGAATGCCTATATAGGGACCCTAAAACTTTCCCTAAGCCCCCTGCCTATATGGGGCTCCTATAACTTGCCCTAAGCCTCCTGCCTGCCTATATGGGGCCCCAATAACTTGTCCTAAGCCCCCTGCTTGCCTATATGGGGACCCATGACCTGCCCTAAGGCCCCTGCCTATAAGGGGCCCCTGCCTATATGGGGCCCCTATAACTTTCCCTAAGCCCCCTGCCTATATGGGGCCCCTATAACTTGCCCTAAGCCCCCTGCTCCCAATGGGGACCCTATCCTACCCCAAACCCCCTGCCTATATGGGGCACTAAAACTTGCCCAACCACCAAATATAGGGGGCCCCTATAACTTGCTCTAAGCCCACTGACTGCCTATATGGGGCCCCTATAACTTGCCCTAAGCCCCCTGTCTGACTATATGGGAACCCTATAACCTGCCCTTAGCCCCCTGCATATATGGGGCCCCTATAACTTTCCCTAAGCCCCCTACCTATATGGGGCCTCTATAACTTGCCCTAAGCCCTGCTTGTCTGTATGGGGCCCCTGTAGAAAACCATATGCCCTGCCTGCCTGTATGGGGCCCAAATAGCCTATCCAACCCTCCCCGCCTGTATGGGGCCCCATAACTACCAACCCCTCCCCTGCCTTTTTGGGGGCCCCGTAGCCTACCTAACCCCTCCTTTGCCTGTAGGGGTCCACTTAACTACCCTATGCCCTCCTGTCTTAGGGCCCCCCCCCCTATACCTACTCTATCCCCTGCCTGCCTAAATATAGGGCCCCTAACCACCCTATTCCCTCCCTGCTTGTATGGGCCCCATAGACTACCTAACCCCTGCCTGCCTGTATGGGGCCCCTATAGTTTACCCAAGCCCTTCCGCCTGTATAATGGCCCCCAAGACTACCCTAAACCCTGTCTGCTTAAATATGCCCTATAGCTACTTAAAAACCCGCCTTCCACCAAAAGGCCCCAAATATCAGTCTGTAGAGCACCTTGCCACTGAAATACCACTAATGGTCCTATAGGCGGTACTTTTGTTTTTTGTAGACTGATAGTAATAGGTGGGGGTATTATTCATCACAAAGAGGGGTTCTTTTGTTTTCATTTTTGGGGCGTATAATCAGTGCCTAGTAGTAGCGTTATGGTTATGTGGTTTTGGATAATCAGTTTTTAAAAGTACAGCATAAAGGTCATATCAGGGTGAGGTACAGTATTCCCCTTGTTTTTATCATAACTGCATGTCCCGGTAAATGTTCGTGGTCGGGGAGGCAGTCGAGGAGGGGTTAGGTGGCCCCAAAAAATAGTTTGCTATGGGGCCCAGGCTTTTCTAGTTACATCCATGCTATAGATAAACAAATTGTATATGTGTTTTACTAATTGTAGGGATTTAACATATGTACTATAAAGTTACTGGTATTTTTTATGTGTACAACAAGCATATTTGCATAAGTGCATGCATAGTGTGTGTACATGTATGTTTTAAAGGTTGTATGTATGTATGTTGTAAATATATTGGAGCTTTACGGCTCTGGGATCGTAAACTCACGGTTCAGGCAGAGACAGAGACGTTTTCCGGGTGAAAAACAGGGCTTCTTATTTATTAGCAGCAAACAAAAAGTACAACGTGCAAGGCATGCACAAACACAAACAAAAACAAACGCCTGCCCGCTGGGCTCAAACAAAAAGGGGTCATTTACTGTCATCTGCAATTACCCCCTGCGGTTTCCACAGACCCACCCAAGGTTTGAAGGTAGTCCAGGTTGTAACCACCAAAAGTCATTTACCGCTGCTTTATACTCCAAAAACCCCGAGTGGATCGGGGGAAGGAGACCCCCACCCTCCTTGCCACTCCCAAAAAGGGGCCGCCCCAGGAAAGGGCTAACCAAAAAACATATTACCATTTTAAACATATGTCACAGTCAAACTGTCGACCCCCTATTGAATTTGGGCCTTTCACCCCCCCAGTCTCCTTCCCTTGGGGCATGTTTTGGCATTGAAAGGTGCATCCAGGACACGGGCCCGGGATTACACCCATTTACACCCTTCCTGCTGTTGCCACCTTACATATCCCCCCCCCCCCCCTCGCTCAACCCGTGGCGGAGAAAACCTTTTGTCCCCGAAACTATTACTCTAGATAAGGCGTCGCTTTTGTTTGTTGAGACCCGGGACTGTCTACACAGACTTAAAATCCTGGGGGGCCCAGGAACCCCCGGGTCACCCTCGCATTCTTCCTTTGTTTTGGCCACCCATTTCAATGGGATGATCGTACACCCTAAATTGCCTCCCCCCAATAGACCTCACGCCTCATTCCCCATTTCAGAGCCAGACTTTTTCCCCCCTCTCTACAATCGAGTAGTTCTTTTCCCCCCCGCAGCTTCCGCTGAGGTACCGACGGGTGCTCTTCCCTTTAACCCTTTGGGACGGGACTCACCTAAACCCCACCCTGGGGCACCGTCTTACTATAAATTCCCCTTCTGAAATCAGGGGTAACCAACGGGGTCCTTTTACAGATACCTCCTTAAAATTTCAAAAGGCTTGCCAGCCCCCGGGGTTCCATTTTACTAGGGGGGGTTTTGCCCCTTGGGAATCGTAGGGGGCACTATTGGTGGCAAAGGCTGGCACAAACCTACTTAGTAACCTCAATGCCAAGGAAGGCTCTAACCTGTTTCTTGGACACAGGTTGGGGAAAAATTTTTGAATCCCCGGGCTTGTCTCCCCTGGGTTGATGCCCCTCGGCCAATATTATCCCCAAGGGTAGCAGCCTCCTCTACCCATTTGCCACTTCTGTGGGTTGGGCCTTTAAACCCCGGGGGCCCTATCGCTCAGGACTGCTTGCACCTTTAGCCAATGCGAATCCCAATCGGCGCTGTAGACCCCAATCACCAGGTATGCGGCTAAAATTTTTTATGGGGCTGCGGGATGAGTCCTTTTAAACCTCTGAAAGGCTGGGGCCCCATGAAAACCCAAAAGGGGAAAGGGACGACGTACTGGAATTCCCCTGGGGGGGGAAAATGCCGTTTTCTCTTTGGCCTGATCTGTGGGGGAACCTGCCAATACCTTTGGTGAGGTCAAGGTGCATATACCTCCTGGTCCCAACCTCTCGTCACTCGTCACCCTTGCAGGGGGTAGGCATCAAATTTTTGGAGATTTCTTAAAACTGGGGAAAGTCTTAAAAACCCCCGCAACTCCCATCTGGTTAGGGATAATCCGAGGGGGCGGGACCACCCACTTTGGGGACTTCTCAAATTACGCCCGGGGCTAGCTTTTTCCCTCACTTTTTCGAAATGGCTTCCCTCGGGGCTTCGGGCACCCTGTAGGTCTCAGCCGCCCCTTTTGGCCCGGGGCCCCGTGAAATTCAGTTGGATGACATTGTCCGGCCCAGGCAGTTCAGAAAATCCCCCGTTTCCTTTCTGTAAAACTCCCGGGACCCCGTCTCTGGACCCTGAAAAGGATTTTTCCGCGATACATGGGGGTTAACTCCTTGTTTGGACTCCCCTGACCCCCCTTTTCGCCACCGGGTTTTTCCCTCGGTCCTTCCAGGGTTTAAAGGGTTTAATAGGTAATTTTTTTAGGTTTTCTTTCCTGGGGGAAAACCCTTGTAATTCACCCACCCCGTTTCAGAATCTCATGGGGGCCCTTCCATTAGCAGAACTTGCTCTACATTTTGGTACAAGACAGCACCCTGTCCCCGGGGCTGAAAAACCTGACTCTTGCGGTCCGTTGTAAACCCGGGCCTGGCTTCCGGGGGCCTGTAGCATTTCTCCCTTAAAATTGGGCATAACTCCCCGGGGTCCCTGTCCACATGTGGGGGCTATATGCTCTATACACTTCTGTAAGGGGTTTTTCTCTTGCCCCAGTTTTCCTGGCTATGTCCAGACCCTCGGGATGTCCCCCATATAGCACTCGAATGGAGAGCCCCCCGGGGGATGCCTTGGGACTTCCCGGGGAGGGCAAACAAAAATAGGCAACAGGGGTCCCAACCCCTACCCCCTTTGTCTACCCACCTTTTTAACATCCCCTTTTAAGGTTTTAAAAGCGCTCGACCAACCACGGTCTGGGAGGGGACAGGGGTGCCAGGGGGGCAATTTTTAGCAGGCGGCATAGCTCTTTGGGTTACCTTGGACAAAAGGGTACCCGTGGGTCGGATCCCCTTGGGGACCCTGAAGGGTGAATACTAAAACGGCTCCCACTACCCTTTAGAGGGGGTATTTCTGACAAACTTCAGGGGCGGTGCATAATCCATAAACCAAATATGCTGGTGCCCCTAGCTGATTTAGGGAGGGACCGACCAGATCATGCCAACCCGCTCAATGTACCTCTAAATTGGGGAGAGGAACCAAGGGACCGGGAAAGGGGGTCTAGGGGCGGACCTGACACTCCGGGGCAGGACTGAAAGAATTCATCACTGCCTTTAGATGCCGGGCCATAGAAGTTACGTCCACCCCCTCCCTATTTTCCCGCCCCCCAAGTGTCCCCCCAACACATGGGGAATGTGCCAGCTCTAATCAAATCGGACTTTTCGGGGTACTACCCAACTGTTCCACCACCTCTGTTTGGGGTCTTTTTCACCCGTTAAATAAATTGTCCCGTAAAAGGGGAAATAGGGTACCCAAATTCTCCCTGGTTCCGCGGGCTCCCATCAAGACCTTTAACGCTTTTCCAACGTTTTCCCAGTTAGGGGCCCTCACTTGTTCGTGCAATTCCTCTCGAACGGGAAAGAGAGTTCTAACTCAGAGGGGGTCTCCCGGGGGCTCCAGCAGACGACAGGAAAAGGCACATTTTAAATTACCACTTGTTTTTGGGACCTCTTTACAGCAGGTACAATCATTATACTTTTTATGATTTTATTCCCCACAGTCCCAAAAAACGAAATCACACCAATAACTGCCTGTGAGGGAAACTGTCACCACGGCCACCCCAGTTGGGGGACCCCACAGGCAGTCTCTATTTCCCGTAGGCAGTGGGGGATTCCCGGGGCCCCATGGAACAAAATACCCCATCTGCGTGAGAGGAGTTGCTCTGGGCTCACCATCGGGCTTTCACAAGGGTCACTAAGCTCCCCTCCCCGGAGCCTGCACCAAATGTCCATTAATGGAAAAAAGGGGACTCCGTCGTCCTTTCCAGCAGCGACCCGATGGGAAAATGCGGCCGGCAAACAGGAGGTACCCTCCCCAAAAACCCCCCATTCCCTGGGTTCCCCCCGCCCGGGCAAAAGCCGCCACATGTCCCATCCTTTTCATCGCCAGCAACTAAGGGGGCCCGGGGCCTTAGAAACAGGGGGCCCATTTTGGGGGAAAGGGGGCCTCTCCCCCCCTTTCCCAAAACCCGGAAAACCCCTTCGGACAGGGGCAGTCTTACCGCGGTTGGAGTCTGCGGGTTCCCCGGGGGATGTAACCCAGGAAAATCCTCTTAGCCTGTAACCTTCCACAAACCGCGACCAATTCTTCCACGCTTTTGGGGTCGGGGTCCCCACGCACCCCTGACGACGGGAAGGGGCCCGACAAAAAGGGTCCCCAACCACTCCCCCCACCTGGGGAGTGGTGGGTCTCCGCTGTACCACTTGTTGGTAATGTGGGAACTCGACATTTTGACCTGGCGGGGTTTTGGGCCCATTAAACCCCAGGGTTGTACTCTCTGGGGCCCCTAACGGCCAGGTGACCCCCCCGTCGGCCCGATCTCCCCCCCAGTTTTTGTAGTCCTTGCGCTTGGACACGCAGGTCGAAGTAGGGCCTTCTGCCTGTTCGCCCGTTAGGAAGGGGGCCAGACATCCGCCCCCTGGGCCCCCCACTGCTCTCCTCTGCTATCCGCTCAAAGGGCCCCAGGGAACCTCGAGTCGCATCCGCGGACTCTTTTCGCAGGGAAACCTTTTTAAAACCCAAATGGGGGGTGGGACCGAGCAAAATTGTTGGTACTTCTGGCCTTGCGCCAGGGGCTGAGCGTTGCTGCAGCGTGTGGTTTAACTGCTGTTGTTCCTTTACCGTGGCTTGGGGGGTCCATTACAGCATTTGCTCGCTTGCCGCCGGATGGCCCCCTTTTGTGCGCTTTCTGCTGGCTGGCCGCCATCACTGGGGTTAGCGTTGGGTTGAATTAGCTGCTTTACCAAACCCTCCATTTTACCGCCCTCTGACCGTGCGGTAGCTGCTTGCACCAGCATCGTTTTTTTCCCCTGCTCAGAAAGTACTTCCTCTATTTGCCCAATGCTCCTCCACCATTGTGAGCTTTAGCGGGTCTGGGGGTCGTGACTTCACGTGTTTTAGGCAGAACAGAGACGTATTCCCCGTGAAAATACAGGCTTCTGTTTTTAATTAGCAGCAAACAGAAAATCAATTTTCAAGGCAGCACAAACACAAAAAAACGTCTGCCCGCTGGCTCTAACTAAAAAGGGCGCTTACTGTCTCGCAAGTTCCCCTCGGGGTTTCCCGCAGGACTCCCCCAAGGGTTGAAGGTACCAGGGGGGGTAACCACCATAGTCACTACCTGCTGACTTTTATACTCCAGTAAACCCCGAGTGGATCATGGGAATGAGCACCCACCCTGCTCAGCTCACCCCCCAATGAAAGGGCCGACCCCGGAAATGCGAACCTACTAACATATTCGCATGTTAAAACATATGTCGACTCAAACGTCGACACCTATTGAAGTTTGGCCTTTCATTCCCCCCAAGTCCCTTTTCCTTGGGCATGTTTTGGACATTGAAAGGTGCATGCCAGGGGCACTCCGGGATGTACAAAATCCATTGTACACCCTTCCTGCGTTGCCACCTTACAATATATATATATATATATATATATAAATAATATATATATAAAATATATATATATATATAAATATATTATATAATAATATAAATTATAATATATATATATATATACGGGAAGTGTAGACATGTATGCTTAATTGTATCTGTTGTATGTGCATGCCTGTATATAGTGTATTTGTATAGTATATGTATGCATGTAAAGAAGTAAAAACAATGGGAAATTTTAGGGGCACATAGATGGCACATGTTATATGGGCGTTGAGATGATAAAGGATAGCTAAATATGGACTAAAATAAAAACAAAATGCTTCTATAGTCTGCACAATGTTTATGTCAACATGCCAGTAACTGTACATGAAAAGGTTAAAGTTACTCACTTCAATCTTGTTTCTGACCCCACACTCTACTAAACGCTCTAACGAAACCAGTAATGAAATTTTTTAAAAGGGGTTTTTTCCCCAATTTTTCCATTTCATACCTTCTGAAAACCCGCCTTCAGCTCTGGTGATTTGTTTGAATTTCATATCATTTAAACCCCCAAATGACATCACCAGGGCCTTTTCCTTTTGTAGTCAGAAAAAGGGCTTTTATTTAATGCATTTAGTGGCGAAGGAAAGGTTGCCCTCCACTCACTAGGACACTAGGTTCAAATCCCTGTGGGAAACAAACCTGTGTTTCTTTTTCTTTAAAAACCCCCTTTCCCCACATTGGGGGTATGCATACGCCCTAGCGGGGAATGACTTCCCGCAAATGGACGTAAACATACCCCCTGGACTCTCAGAATCACCGCGTCAAAAAACGCTGATACCGGGGAATGCGGTCCCTGATAGCAAGCAATTTCCCCCCGACCCAGGGGCACATGCCCCCCCCCCCACATCACATCGCTTGATTGGGTTTCAAATCGGGTCAGCCAACACCGCTAATTACAGTGAAAAACACATGCTGCCCACGCGCAGCGATCGGATGATTGGGGGTGATAACACGCACCAAAACATCATAAGTAGTTTGGGGGGGCGTTGGGAAAATGGGTACCAACCACCCCAGCCTGCGATTCGCCCCGGCCTGACCGGGGCCCAAACGCAGCGCTTTCTGCCATTAAATTAACGAGCACCCGCTCTGCGCCGCCATTCCGGTTCGGAACAGCGTCAAGGTGCCCGTTACTGCCCGATCTTTGTCTGTACCCTCGTTGGTGGTCCAGGTTCTGTGCCCCCCCGGTTTTGGTCCCGATCTCAGCGGACCCTCTCCGCTCAGCTCCTCCCGGGTGCTGAATCGTTGGGGGTCTAGGTTGTAGGCTACCGTTCTCCTTTCTGACAAACATCGAGACCGGGGCCCAGCTGAGCATCCTTCCCCGCAAACTTAAGATGGTTTTTTATTACTGATCAGCTTTTTTTTGAGCAGGGGTTTTTTTTTTTTTTAATTTTTTTTTTTACCCACGGGGTTTTGGGCCCAAAACTTGGGAACCACGCTGATAAAGACGCACACATCAACGTTTGTTAATTTTTTTTTTTCCCGTTTTTTTTTTTTTTTTCTGTGACCGGATCATGACTTTTTTAAATGTTCAGCTTCACGCTCATTTTTTTGGCACAGGTTACTTTCTGCTCTGAGCCTGGGCATGAAAGCATATCACTGACCAGCACCTGTCCTCCATTGTGTTGCATTTTTTTTTTTTTTGGGGAAAAAAAAATTTTTTTTTAGTGATAGGGGAAACGGACTTTTGGGTTTGGGATCAAGAGGTAGTGACGTCCATATGTTTTGAATTTTTTTTTTTTTTAGTTTGAAGTGTATAAAAAAAAATTAGCTAGTTAGTTTTTTAAGATTTTTTGCGTTACTGTTGGGTAATTTTTTTACTGACGGCATTCACAGGTTTAATTTTTTTCTGACGTTTATCTAATTTTTTTTTTTAAAATAAAAAAGTACTTTTTTGTACTATTGATTTTTTTTTTCTAAATCACATTCTAGTACCTAATTTTTCACAACGGCGTGTAGTAATTTTTTTATAACCTTGGGTGATTTAATTTTTTTTTTTTTATTTTTTTTTTTAACCACGGTTTTGGGGCCCAAAACTGGGGGCAAACCGCTCGCTTACGATCACTATCCCCCATTCTTTTAATTTTTTTTTTGCGACTGCGATCATGACATTTATCACTGATCACGTTCCAAAAGGGTCAGTTGTTGGCACAGGGTTACCTCTCCTCTGAGCGCTGGCCCGTGACCATATCACGGGCCAGCAAAACCCGCCCCTCCCTTGGGGCGCATTTTTTTTTTTTTTTTTGGGCAAAAAAGATTTTTTTTT